>NW_023395899.1:692500-697500 GCF_014083535.2 Vespa mandarinia
AATAATAATAATAATAATATTAATAATAATGCTAATAATAATGATAATAATGATAATTATGATATTAATAATAATAATGATAATAATGATAATAATGATACTAATGTTAATAATGATAATAATAATGATAATTATGGTAATAATGATAATAATGATAATAATAATAATAATAATAATAATAATAATGATAAAAATGATAGTAATACTAATAATAATTATAACGGTAATAATAATCATAATAATGATAATAATGATAATAATGATAATAATAATAATAATAATATGAAAAATGATAATAATGATAATAATAATGATAATAATGATAAATATAATAATAATGATAATAATAATGTTACTAATGGTAATAATGATAATAGTGACAATAATGATAATAGTGATAAATATGATAATAATTAATATAATTATGATATTAATGATAATAATGATAATAATGATAATAATGATAAGAATATAAATAATAGTAGTAATGATAATAATGATAATGATAATGATGATAATGATAATAATGATAATAATAATAATAATAATAATCATAATGATAATAACAATAATAATAATAATCATAGTAATAATGATAATAATAATAATAATAATAATAATCATAAGCATAATAATGATAATAATAATGAAAATAATGATAATTATGATAATAATAATAAAAATGATAATAATGATAATAATGATAATAATGATAATAATGATAATTATGCTAATAATAATAATAATAATGAAAATAATAGTGATAATAATGATAATAATAATAATAATAATAATAATAATAATAATAATAATAATAATAATGATAATAAATATAATAATAATAATCATAGTAATAATGATAATAATAATAATAATAATAATAATAATAATAAGAATAATAATAATTATTATGTTAATAATGATAATAATAACAATAATAATAATAGTAATAATAATAATAATAATAATAATAATAATAATAATAATAATAATAATAATAATAATAATAATAATTATAATATTAGTAATAATAATGATAATAATGATGATAATGATAATAATGATAATAATGATAATAATAATAATAATAATGAAAATAATTGTAATAATGATAATAATGGTAAATGAGATAATAATGATAATAATAATGATAATAATGATAATAATGTTAATAGTGATAATAATGATAATAGTGATAAATATGATAATAGTGATATTAATAATGTTATTAATGATAATAATGATAATAATGTTAATAATGATAATAATAATGATAATTATGGTAATAATGATAATAATGATTATAATAATAATAATAATTATAATAATAATAATGATAATAATGATAATAATAATAATAATAATAATAATGATAATGATAATAATAATGATAATAATGATAATAATGATAATAATGATAATAATGATAATAATAATAATAATAATTATAATGATAAAAATAGTAATAATGATAAAATTGTTAAATATGATAATAATGATAATAATAATGATAATAAAGGTAATAATGATAATAACAATAATAGTAATAATAATAATTATTATAATAATGATAATATTAGTAATTATAATAATAATAATTATAATAATATTAATAATAATAATAACATTATTAATATTAATAATAATAATATTAATAATAATAATAGTAATAATAATAATAATAATAATAGTAATAATAATAGTAATTATAATAATGTTATAAATAATATAATAATAATAATAATAATAATAATGATAATGATAATAAGAATAAGAATAATAATAGTAATAATGATAGTAATAATGATAATAATGATAATAATGATAATAATGATAATAATTATAATAATGATAATAATGATAATAATAATGATAATAATGATAATAATAATGATAATAATGATAATAATGATAATAATGATAATAATGAAAATAATGATAAAAATAAAAATAATAATAATAATGATAATAATGATAATAATAATGATAATAATGGTTATAATGATAATAATAATAATAATAATAATAATAATATTAATAATAATGATAATAATAATAATAATAATAATCATAGTAATAATGATAATAATAATAATAATAATAATAATTATAATATTACTAATAATAATAATTATAATAACAGTAATAATAATGATAATAATGATGATAATGATAATAATGATAATAATGATAATAATAATAATAATGAAAATAATCATAATGATAATATTGGTAAATATGATAATAATGTTAATAATAATGTTACTAATGATAATAATTATAATAGTGATAATAATGATAATGATATATATGATAATAATGATAATAATGATAATAATAATGATGATAATGATAATAATGATAATAATAATAATAATAATAATAATAATAATAATGATAATAAAAATTATAATAATAATCATAGTAATAATGATAATAATAATAATAATAATAATAATAATAATAATAATAATGATAATGATAATGATAATAATGATAATTATGATAATAATAATAAAAATGATAATAATGATAATAATGATAATAATGGTAATAATGAAAATAATAATAATAATAATGAAAATAATAGTAATAATGATAATAATGGTAAATATGATAATAATGATAATGATAATGATAATAATGATAATAATGATAATAACAATAATAGTAATAACAATAATAATTATAATAATATCATAGTAATAATGACTATTACTAAAATCATAGTAATAATGATAATAATAATAATAATAATAATTATAATAATAATAATGATAATAATGATAATAATAATAATAATAATAATAATGATAATGATAATAATAATGATAATAATGATAATAATGATAATAATGATAATAATAATAATAATAATAATAATGGTAAAAATAGTAATAATGATAATAATGGTAAATATGATAATAATAATAATAATAATGATAATAAAGATAATAATGATAATAACAATAATAGTAATAATAATAATAATTATAATAATGATAATATTAGTAATTATAATAATAATAATTATAATAATATTAATAATAATAATAACATTATTAATAATAGTAATAATAATAATAATAGTAATAATAATAATAGTAACAATAATAATAATTATAATAATGTTAAGAATAATAATAATAATAATAATTATGATAATAATGATAATAATGATAATAAGAATAATAATAATAATAATAATAATAATAATGATAGTAATAATGATAATAATGATAATAATGATAATAATGATAATAATTATAATAATGATATTGATGATAATAATAATGATAATATTGATAATAATAATGAGAATAATGATAATAATGATAATAATGATAATAATGATAATTATGATATTATTTATAATTATAATGACAATAATGATAGTAGTGATAATAATGATAATAGTGATAAATATGATAATAATGATAATAATAATGATATTAATGATAATAATGATTATAATGATAATAATAATGATAATAGTATTAATAATAATAATAGTAATAATAATAACAATAATAATGATAATAATGATAATAATGAAAATAATGATAGTATTGATAATAATGATAATAATGATAATAATTATAATAATGATAAAAATAAACATAATAATAATAATGATAATAACGATAATAATAATAATAATAATAATAATAATAATAATAATTATACAAATGTTAATAATAATAATAGTAATAATAATAATGATAATAATGATATTGAGAATAATAATAACAATAATAATAATAATAATTATAATAATAATAATAATAATAATAATAATAAAAATAATAATAGTGCTAATATTAATAATAATATTGATAATAATACTAATAATGATAATAATAATGATGATGAAGATAATAATGATAATAATATGGATAATAATAATAATAATAAAAATAAATATGATAATAATGATAATAATAATAGTAATAATGAAAATAATAATAATGATGATAATAATTATAAATATGATAATAATGAACATAATAATGTTACTAATGACAATAATGATAGTAGTGATAATAATGATAATAGTGATAAATATGATAATAATGATAATAATAATGATATTAATGATAATAATGATTATAATGATAATAATATTGATAATAATATTAATAGTAATAATAATAATAATAATAATAATAATGTTAATAATGATAATGATGAAAATGATGATAATATTGATAATAATGATAATAATGATAATAATGATAATAATGATAATAATAATGATAATAATGACATTAATGATAATAATAATGATATTAATAGTAATAATAATAATAATAAAATTGATAATAATAATAATTATAATAGTTATTATCATATTAATAATAATAATAATGGTAATAATAACAAATATATTAATAATAATAGTAATGATAATAATGATAATAATAATAATAATAATAATAATAATGATAATAATAATGTTAAGAATCATAATAATGATAATAATGTTAATAATAATAATAATAATAATAATAATAATAATAATAATGATAATGATAATAATAATGATAATAATGATAATAATAATGATAATAGTGATAATAATAGTAATAATCGTAATAATGATAATAATGATAATAATAATAATGATAATGATAATAATGATATTAATGATAATAATTATGATAATAATAATAATAATAATTATAATGATAATTATAATATTAATAATAGGAATAATAATAGTGATAATAATGATAATAATAATTATAATAATAATAACAATTATGGTAATAATAATAATAATGATAATAATGGTAATAATGATAATAATAATAATAATAACAGTAATATGATAATAATGATAATAATGATAATAATAATGATAATAAAGATAATAATGATAATAATATTGATAATAATAATAATAATAATCATAAATATTATAATAATGATAATAATGATAATAATGATAATAATAGTAATAATAATTATAATAATGATAATAATAATAATAGTAATAA
>NW_023395899.1:712500-715000 GCF_014083535.2 Vespa mandarinia
TAATGATAATAATGATAATAATAATGATAATAATGATAATAATGATAATAATAATAATAATAATAATAATGATAATAATGATAATAATAAGAATAATAATAATAATAATAATAATAATAATGATAGTAATAATGATAATAATGATAATAATGATAATAATGATAATAATTATAATAATGATATTGATGTAATAATAATGATAATAATGATAATAATAATGATAATAATGATAATAATGATAATAAGGATAATAATGATAATTATCATATTATTTATAATTATAATGACAATAATGATAGTAGTGATAATAATGATAATAGTGATAAATGTGATAGTAATGATAATAATAATGATATTAATGATAATAATGATTATAATGATAATAATAATGATAATAGTATTAATAATAATAATAGTAATAATAATAACAATAATAAAGATAATAATGATAATAATGAAAATAATGATAATATTGATAATATTGATAATAATGATAATAATGATAATAATGATAATAGTGATAAAAATAAAAATAATTAAAATAATGATAATAATGATAATAATAATGATAATAATGATAATAATAATATTAATGATAATAATAATAATAATAATAATAATAATAATAATGATAATAATAATAATGATAATAATAATAATAATAATAATCATAGTAATAATGATAATAATAATAACAATAATAATAATAATCATAATGATAGTATTAATGATTATAATGATAATAATGATAATAATGATAAAAATAAAAATAATAATAATGATGATAATAATAATGATAATAATGATAATAATGATAATAATAATAATAATAATAGTAATATTAATAATGATAAAAATAATAATAATAATAATCATAGTAATAATGATAATAATGATAATAATGATAATTATGATAATAATGATAAAAATGGTAATTATAATGATAATAATGATAATAATAATAATAATAATAATAATAATAATGATAATGATAATAATAACAATAATAATAATCATAGTAATAATGATAATAATAATAATAATAATAATAATAATAATAATAATAATAATATTAATAATAATGCTAATAATAATGATAATAATGATAATTATGATATTAATAATAATAATGATAATAATGATAATAATGATACTAATGTTAATAATGATAATAATAATGATAATTATGGTAATAATGATAATAATGATAATAATAATAATAATAATAATAATAATAATGATAAAAATGATAGTAATACTAATAATAATTATAACGGTAATAATAATCATAATAATGATAATAATGATAATAATGATAATAATAATAATAATAATATGAAAAATGATAATAATGATAATAATAATGATAATAATGATAAATATAATAATAATGATAATAATAATGTTACTAATGGTAATAATGATAATAGTGACAATAATGATAATAGTGATAAATATGATAATAATTAATATAATTATGATATTAATGATAATAATGATAATAATGATAATAATGATAAGAATATAAATAATAGTAGTAATGATAATAATGATAATGATAATGATGATAATGATAATAATGATAATAATAATAATAATAATAATCATAATGATAATAACAATAATAATAATAATCATAGTAATAATGATAATAATAATAATAATAATAATAATCATAAGCATAATAATGATAATAATAATGAAAATAATGATAATTATGATAATAATAATAAAAATGATAATAATGATAATAATGATAATAATGATAATAATGATAATTATGCTAATAATAATAATAATAATGAAAATAATAGTGATAATAATGATAATAATAATAATAATAATAATAATAATAATAATAATAATAATGATAATAAATATAATAATAATAATCATAGTAATAATAATAATAAGAATAATAATAATTATTATGTTAATAATGATAATAATAACAATAATAATAATAGTAATAATAATAATAATAATAATAATAATAATAATAATAATAATAATAATAATAATTATAATATTAGTAATAATAATGATAATAATGATGATAATGATAATAATGATAATAATGATAATAATAATAATAATAATGAAAATAATAGTAATAATGATAATAATGGTAAATGTGATAATAATGATAATAATAATGATAATAATGATAATAATGTTAATAGTGATAATAATGATAATAGTGATAAATATGATAATAGTGATATTAATAATGTTATTAATGATAATAATGATAATAATGTTAATAATGATAATAATAATGATAATTATGGTAATAATGATAATAATGATTATAATAATAATAATAATTATAATAATAATAATGATAATAATGATAATAATAATAATAATAATAATAATGATAATGATAATAATAATGATAATAATGATAATAATGATAATAATGATAATAATGATAATAATAATAATAATAATTATAATGATAAAAATAGTAATAATGATAAAATTGTTAAATATGATA
>NW_023395899.1:720000-722500 GCF_014083535.2 Vespa mandarinia
AATAATGATAATAATGATAAATATGGTAATAATGATAATAATAATGTTATTAATGATAATAATGATAATAATGGTAATAATGATAATAATAATGATAATAATATTAATAATAGTAATAATAAAAATAATAATAATAATACTAATGATAATAAAGGTAATAATAATAATAATAATTTTAATAATAATAATAATAATAATAATAATAATATTAATAATGATAATAATGATAATAATAATGATACTAATGATAATAATGATAATAATGATAATAATGATAATAATGGTAATTATGATAGTAATGATAATAATGATAATAATGATAATAATGTTAATAATGATAATAATGATAATAATGATAATAATGATTATAATGATAATAATAATGATAATAATATTAATAATAATAATAATAATAATAATTATAATAATAATAATAATAATAATAATGATAATAACGAAAATAATGGTAAAGTTGATAATAATGATAATAGTGATAAATATGATAATAATGATAATAATAATGTTATTAATGATAATAATGATAATAATGGTAATAATGATATTAATAATGATAATAATATTAATAATAGTAATAATAATAATAATAATAATAATACTAATGATAATAAAGATAATAATAATAATAATAATTTTAATAATAATAATAATAATAATAATAATGATAATGATAATAATGATAATAATAATGATACTAATGATAATAATGATAATAATGATAATAATGATAATAATGGTAATTATGATAGTAATGATAATAATGATAATAATGATAATAATGTTAATAATGATAATAATGATATTAATGATAATAATGTTAATAATGATAATTCTAATAATAATGATAATCATAATGATAAAAATGATAATAATGATAATAATAATCATAATAATAATAATAATAATAATAATAATAATAATAATAATTATAATAATAATAATAATAATGATAATAATGATAAATATAATAATAATGATATTAATAATGTTACTAATGATAATAATGATAATAGTGACAATAATGACAATAGTGATAAATATGATAATAATGATAATAATTATGATATTATTGTTAATAAAGATAATAATGGTAAAAATGATAATAATAATAATAATTATAATAATAGAAATAATAATGATAATAAAGATAATAATGATAATAATGATAATAATGATAATAATAATAATAATAATGAAAATAATAGTAATAATGATAAATATCATAATAATTATAATATTAAAGATAATAATGATAGTAGTGATAATAATGATAATAGTGATAAATATGATAATAATGATAATAATAAATATATTAATGATAATAATGATTATAATGATAATAATAACGATAATAATATTAATAATAATAATAATAATAATAATAATAATAATAATAATGATAATAATGATAATAATGAAAATAATGGTAATATTGATATTAATGATAATAATGATAATAATGATAAAAATGAAAATAATAATAATGATGACAATAATAATGATAATAATGATAATAATGATAATAATAATAATAATAATAGTAATATTAATAATGATAAAAATGATAATAATAATAATCATAGTAATAATGATAATAATGATAATAATGATAATTATGATAATAATGATAAAAATGGTAATTATAATGATTATAATGATAATAATAATAATAATAATAATAATAATAATGATAATGATAATAATAACAATAATAATAATCATAGTAATAATGATAATAATAATAATAATAATAATAATAATAATAATAATAATAATAATAATAATAATGATAATAATAATGATAATAATGATAATTATGATATTAATAATAATAATGATAATAATGATAATAATGATACTAATGTTAATAATGATAATAATAATGATAATTATGGTAATAATGATAATAATGATAATAATAATAATAATAATTATAATAATAATAATGATAATAATGATAATAATAATAATAATAATAATAATGATAATGATAATAATAATGACAATATTGATAATAATGATAAAATGATAATAATAATAATAATAATAAAAATGATAAAAATGATAGTAATACTAATAATAATTATAACGGTAATAATAATGATAATAATGATAATAATGATAATAATGATAATAATACTAATAATAATAAGAAAAATGATAATAATGATAATAATAATGATAATAATGATAAATATAATAATAATGATAATAATAATGTTACTAATGGTAATTATGATAATAGTGACAATAATGATAATAGTGATAAATATGATAATAATTAATATAATTATGATATTAATGATAATAATGATAATAATGATAATAATGATAAAAATAAAAATAATAGTAGTAATGATAATAATGATAATAATAATGATGATAATGATAATAATGATAATAATAATAATAATAATAATAATAATGATAATAAAAATAATAATAATAATCATAGTAATAATGATAATAATAATAATAATAA
>NW_023395899.1:762500-765000 GCF_014083535.2 Vespa mandarinia
TATAATGATAATAATAGGGATTATAATAATAATAATAACAATAGTGAAAATAATAATGATAATAATGGTAATTACGATAATAATAATAATAATGATATTAAGGTTAATATTGATAATAATTATAATAATGATAATAATAACAGTTATAATGATGATAATGATAAATCCGATATTAGTGATAATAATGATAATAATAATGATAATAATGTTAATAATGATAATACTGATAATAATAATAATAATAATAATGATAATAATGATAATAATGATATTAATAATGTTAATAATGATAATAATGATAATAGTAATGATAATAATAATAATAATAATAATAATAATAATAATAATAATAATAATAATAATAACAATAATGATAATAATAATAATAATAATAATGATAATAATGATAATAATATTAATAATGATAATAATGATAATAATAATTATAATTATAAAAGTATTAATAATAATAATAATAATAATAATAATAATAATAATAATAATAACAATAATAATGATAATAATAATAATAGTAATAATTATAAAAATAATATTAATAATTATAATAATAATAATAATAATGATAATAAAAATGATAATAATGATAATAATAATGATAATATTGGTAATACTTATAATAATGATAATAATAATAATAATAATAATGCTGATAATGATAAATCTGATAATAATGATAATATTGATAATAATAATGATAATATTGTTAATAATGATAATACTGATAATAATGATAATAATAGTAATAATAATAATAAAAATAGTAATAATAATAATAATAATAATAATAATAATAATAATGATAATAATGATAATAATATTAATAATGATAATAATGATAATAATAATTATAATTATAAAAGTAATAATAATAATAATAATAATAATAATAATAAAAATAATAATAATAATAATAATAATTAAATGATAGTAATAACAATAATAAGGGTAATAATAATAATAGCAATAAATATAAAAATAATAACAATAATTATAATAATAATAATAATAATAATGATAATAATGATAATAATAATGATAATAATAATATTAATAATGATAATAATGATAATAATGATTATAATAGTAATAAAAATAATAATAATAATGATATTAATGTTAATAATGTTAATAATGATAATAATAATAAAAATTATAATAATAATAATAATAATAACAATTATAATAATAATAATAACAATAATAATGATAATAATAATAATAGTAATAACTATAATAATAATATTAATAATTATAATAATAATAATAATAATGGTAATAATAATGATAATAAAAATAATAATAATGATAATAATGTTAATAATAATGATAATAATGATAATATTAATAATAATGATAATAATAATAATAATGATGATAATGATAAATCTGACAATAATGATAATATTGATAATAATAATGATAATATTGTTAATAATGATAATAGCGATAATAATGATAATAATAATGATAATAATGTTAATAATAATGATAATAATAGTAATAACATTAATAAAAATAATAATAATAATAATAATAATAATAATAATAATAATAATAATAATAATGATAATAATGATAATAATAATAATAATGATAATAATGGTAATAATAATTATAATTATAAAAGTAATAATAATAATAATAATAATAATGATAATAATAATAATAATAATAATAATAATAATAACAATAATAATGATAATAATAGTAATAGTAATAATTATAATAATAATATTAATAATTATAATAATAATAATAATAATGATAATAAAAATGATAATAATGATATTAATAATGATAATATTGGTAATACTTATAATAATGATAATAATAATAATAATAATAATGCTGATAATGATAAATCTGATAATAATGATAATATTGATAATAATAATGATAATATTGTTAATAATGATAATACTGATAATAATGATAATATTAGTAATAATAATAATAAAAATAGTAATAATAATAATAATAATAATAATAATAATAATAATAATGATAATAATGATAATAATATTAATAATGATAATAATGATAATAATAATTATAATTATAAAAGTAATAATAATAATAATAATAATAATAAAAATAATAATAATAATAATAATAATAATTAAATGATAGTAATAACAATAATAAGGGTAATAATAATAATAGCAATAAATATAAAAATAATAACAATAATTATAATAATAATAATAAGAATGATAATAATGATAATAATAATGATAATAATAATATTAATAATGATAATAATGATAATAATGATTATAATAGTAATAAAAATAATAATAATAATGATATTAATGTTAATAATGTTAATAATGATAATAATAATAAAAATTATAATAATAATAATAATAATAATAATTATAATAATAATAATAACAATAATAATGATAATAATAATAATAGTAATAACTATAATAATAATATTATTAATTATAATAATAATAATAATAATGGTAATAAT
>NW_023395900.1:0-47500 GCF_014083535.2 Vespa mandarinia
GTTGTTATTGTTAATATTGTTGTTATTATTGTTTTTATTATTATTATTGTTATTATTGTTATTATTTTTATTATTATTGTGATTATTTTTATTATTGTTATTATTAATATTATTGTTATTATAATTATTATTATTGTTATTATTATTATTATTATAATTATTGTTATTAATATTTTTATTATTGTTATTATTGTTATTATTATTATTATTATTATTATTATTGTTTTTGTTATTATTATTGTTTTTGTTATTATTATTGTTATTATTGTTATTATTATTATTATAATTATTGTTAATATTATTATTGTTATTTGTTATTGTTTTTGTTATTATTATTGTTTTTGTTATTATTATTGTTATTATTGTTATTATTATTATTATAATTATTGTTAATATTATTATTGTTATTTGTCATTATTATTGTTATTATTGTTATTATTGTTATTATTGTTATTATTGTTATTATTGTAATTATTACTGTAATTATTGTTATTATTGTCATTAATGTTACTATTATTGTTATTATTGTTATTATTGTTATTATTGTTATTATTGTTGTTATTATTGTTATTATTGTTGTTATTATTGATATTATTTTTGTTATTGTTATTATCGTTATTAATGTTACTATTATTATTATTATTGTTATTATTATTGTTATTATTGTTATTATTTTTATTACCATTGTTATTATTGTTATTATTGTTGTTATTGTTATTATTGTTATTATTGTTATTATTGTTATTATTGTTGTTATTATTGTAATTATTGTTATTATTGTTATTATTGTTATTATTGTTATTATTGTTGTTATTATTGTAATTATTGTTATTATTGTTATTATTGTTATTATTGTTATTATTGTTGTTATTATTGATATTATTGTTATTATTGTTATTATCGTTATTATTGTTACTATTATTGTTATTATTGTTATTATTATTGTTATTATTGTTATTATTATTCTTATTATTGTTATTATTGTTATTATTGTTGTTATTATTGATTGTTCTTATTTTTATTGTTATTATTGTTATAATTGTTATTATTGTTATTATTGTCATTATTGTTATTATTATTGCTATTATTGTTATTATTCTCATTATTGTTATTATTGTCATTATTGTTATTATTATTGTTATAATTGTTATTATAGTTATTATTGTTATTATTGTTATTATTATTGTTATTAATGCTACTATTGTTATTATTGTTATTATTATTGTTATTATTGTTATTATTGTTATTATTGTTATTATTGTTATTATTGTTATTATTGTTGTTATTATTGTTATTATTGTTATTATTATTATTATTGTTATTATTAATTTTATTAGTGTTGCTATTACTGTTATTATTGTTGTTATTGTTGTTGTTATTGTTATTATTGTCATTATTGTTATTATTGTTATAATTGTTATTATCATTGTTATTATTGTTATTATCATTGTTATTTTTGTTATTACTCTTATTATTGTTAATATTGTTAATATTATTGTTATTATTTTTATTATTGTTATTATTGTTATTATAGCTATTATTCTCATTATTGTTATTATTGTTGTTATTATTGATATTATTGTTATTATTGTTATTATTCTTATTATTGTTATCATTGTTATAATTGTTATTATTGTTATTATTGTTATCATTGTTGTTACTGTTGTTATTATTGATATTATTCTTATTATTGTTGTTATTGTTGTTATTATTATTATTATTAATGTTCTTATTGTTATTATTGTTATTATCATTGTTATTATTTTTATTTTTGTTATCATTATTCTATTGTTAATATTATTGTTATTATATATAATATTGTTATTATTGTTATTATTATTGTTATTATTGTTATTATTATTATTATTGTCATTATTGTTATTATTATTGATATCATTCTTATCATTGTTATTATTGTTATTATTGTTCTTATTGTTATTATTGTTATTATTGTTATTATTGTTTTTATTGTTGTTAATATTGTTATTACTGTTATTATTGTTATAATTGTTATTATCATTGTTATTATTGTCATTATTATTGTTATTATTTTTATTATTGTTATTATTGTCATTATTATTGTTATTTTTGTTATTATTGTTATTATTGTTATCAATATTGTTATTAATGTTATTAATGTTATTATTGTTGTTATTATTGTTATTATTGTTATTATTATTTTTATTATTGTTATTTTTGTTATTATCATTATTATTGTTATTAATATTGTTATTAATGTTATTAATGTTGTTATTATTGTTATTATAGTTATTATTTTTGATATTATTGATATTATTGTTATTTTGTTATTATTGTTATTATTGTTATTATTGTTATTGTTACAGTAATTATTGCTATTATTGTTATTATTGTTATTATTAATGTTATTATTGTTATTATTATTGTTATTATTGCTATTATTGTTATTATTATTATTGTTATTACTGTTATTATTGTTATTATTGTTGTTATTATTGTTATTAGTGTTATTATTGTTATCATTGTTATTATTGTTGTTATTATTGTTATTATTGTTATTATTGTTATTATTGTTATTACCATTGTTATTATTGTTATTATTGTTATTATTGTTACTATTGTTATTAGTATTGTTATTATTGTTATTATTGTTATTATTGTTATTATTATTGTTATTAGTGTTGTTATTATTGTTATTACTGTCATTATTACTGTAATTATTGTTATTATTGTTACAATTGTTATTATTATTGTTTTTTTTACTGTAATTATTGTTATTATTGTTATTATTGTTATTATTATTCTTATTATTGTTATTATTGTCATTATTGTTGTTATTATTGATATTATTGTTATTATTGTTATTACTGTTATTGTTCTTATTTTTATTGTTATTATTGTTATTATTGTTATTATTATTGTTATTATTGTTATTGTTATTATTATTATTATTATTATTATTATTATTATTATAATTGTTATTATTATTATTATTATTATTATTATTATTATTAATATAATTATTATTGTTTTTTTATTATTATTGTTTTTATTGTTATTATAATTATTATTATTATTGTTATTATTATTATTTTCATTATTGTTATTATTATTGTTATTGTTGTTATTATAGTTGTTATTGTTATTATTGTTATTATTATTGTTATTATTGTTATTATTGTTATTATTATTGTTATTATTATTATTATTTTTAGCATTGTTATTATTGTTATTATTGTTGTTATTAATGTTATTATTGTTATTATTGTTATTATTGTTATTACTGTTGTTATTGTTAATATTATTGTTATTATTGTTTTTATTATTATTATTGTTATTATTGTTATTATTTTTATTATTATTGTGATTATTTTTATTATTGTTATTATTAATATTATTGTTATTATAATTATTATTATTGTTATTATTATTATTATTATAATTATTGTTATTAATATTTTTATTATTGTTATTATTGTTATTATTATTATTATTATTATTATTATTGTTTTTGTTATTATTATTGTTTTTGTTATTATTATTGTTATTATTGTTATTATTATTATTATAATTATTGTTAATATTATTATTGTTATTTGTTATTGTTATTATTATTATAATTATTTTTAATATTATTATTGTTATTTGTTATTGTTATTATTATTATTGTTAATATTATTATTGTTATTTGTCATTATTATTGTTATTATTGTTATTATTGTTATTATTGTTATTATTGTTATTATTGTAATTATTACTGTAATTATTGTTATTATTGTCATTAATGTTACTATTATTGTTATTATTGTTATTATTGTTATTATTGTTATTATTGTTGTTATTATTGTTATTATTGTTGTTATTATTGATATTATTTTTGTTATTGTTATTATCGTTATTAATGTTACTATTATTATTATTATTGTTATTATTATTGTTATTATTGTTATTATTTTTATTACCATTGTTATTATTGTTATTATTGTTGTTATTGTTATCATTGTTATTATTGTTATTATTGTTATTATTGTTGTTATTATTGTAATTATTGTTATTATTGTTATTATTGTTATTATTGTTATTATTGTTGTTATTATTGTAATTATTGTTATTATTGTTATTATTGTTATTATTGTTATTATTGTTGTTATTATTGATATTATTGTTATTATTGTTATTATCGTTATTATTGTTACTATTATTGTTATTATTGTTATTATTATTGTTATTATTGTTATTATTATTCTTATTATTGTTATTATTGTTATTATTGTTGTTATTATTGATATTATTGTTATTATTGTTATTACTGTTATTGTTCTTATTTTTATTGTTATTATTGTTATAATTGTTATTATTGTTATTATTGTCATTATTGTTATTATTATTGCTATTATTGTTATTATTCTCATTATTGTTATTATTGTCATTATTGTTATTATTATTGTTATAATTGTTATTATAGTTATTATTGTTATTATTGTTATTATTATTGTTATTAATGCTACTATTGTTATTATTGTTATTATTATTGTTATTATTGTTATTATTGTTATTATTATAGTTATTATTGTTATTATTATTTTTATTATTGTTATTATTGTTATTATTGTTGTTATTATTGTTATTATTGTTATTATTATTGTTATTATTATTATTATTATAATTATTGTTATTATTATTGTAATTATTGCTATTGTTATTATTATTATTATTATTATTATTATAATTGTTATTATTATTATTATTATTATTATTATTATTCTTATTATTATAATTATTATTGTTTTTTTATTATTATTGTTTTTTTGTTATTATAATTATTATTATTATTGTTATTGTTATTATTGTCATTATTGTTATTATTATTGTTATTATTGTTATTATTGTTATTATTGTTGTTATTATTGTTATTATTGTTATTATTGTTGTTATTATTGATATTATTGTTATTATTGTTATTATTATTTTTATTATTGTTATTATTGTTATTATTGTTGTTATTAATGTTATTATTGTTATTATTGTTATTATTGTTTTAACTGTTGTTATTGTTAATATTGTTGTTATTATTGTTATTATTGTTATTATTATTATTATTATAATTATTGTTATTATTATTGTTATTATTGTTATTATTGTTACTATTATTATTATTATTATTATTATTGTTTTTGTTATTATTATTGTTTTTGTTATTATTATTGTTATTATTGTTATTATTATTATTATAATTATTGTTAATATTATTATTGTTATTTGTTATTGTTATTATTATTATAATTATTTTTAATATTATTATTGTTATTTGTTATTGTTATTATTATTATTGTTAATATTATTATTGTTATTTGTCATTATTATTGTTATTTTGTTATTATTGTTATTATTGTTATTATTGTTATTATTGTTATTATTGTAATTATTACTGTAATTATTGTTATTATTGTCATTAATGTTATTACTGTTATTATTATTGTTATTATTGTTATTATTGTTATTATTGTTGTTATTATTGTTATTATTGTTATTATTGTTGTTATTATTGATATTATTGTTATTATTGTTATTATCGTTATTAATGTTACTATTATTGTTATTATTGTTATTATTATTGTTATTATTGTTATTATTTTTATTACCATTGTTACTATTGTTATTATTGTTGTTATTGTTATAATTATTATTAATGTTATTATTGTTATTATTGTTGTTATTATTGTTATTATTGTTATTATTGTTATTAGTGTTATTAGTGTTGTTATTATTGATATTATTGTTATTATTGTTATTATCGTTATTATTGTTACTATTATTGTTATTATTGTTATTATTATTGTTATTATTGTTATTATTTTTATTACCATTGTTACTATTGTATTTATTTTTGTTATTGTTATCATGGTTATTATTGTTATTATTGTTATTATTGTTATTATTGTTGTTACTGTTGTTATTATTGATATTATTCTTATTATTGTTGTTATTGTTGTTATTATTATTATTATTGTTATTATTATTGTTATTATTGTTGTTATTATTGTTATTGTTGTTATTATTGTTATTATTGTTATTATTGTTGTTATTGTTATTACTGTTATTATTGTTATTACTGTTGATATTATTGTTATTATTATTGTTATTATTGTTATTATTGTTATTATCATTGTTATGATTTTTATTCTAGTTATTATTGTTATTATTGTTAATATTATTGTTATTATATTTAATATTGTTATTATTGTTATTACTGTTGTTATTGTTAATATTGTTGTTATTATTGTTATTATTATTATTATTGTTATTATTGTTATTATTTTTATTATTATTGTGATTATTGTTATTATTGATATTATTAATATTATTGTTATTATAATTATTATTATTGTTATTATTATTATTATTATAATTATTGTTATTATTATTGTTATTATTGTTATTAATATTATTATTATTATTATTATTATTGTTATTATTATTATTATTATTATTATTATTGTTTTTGTTATTATTATTGTTTTTGTTATTATTATTGATATTATTGTTATTATTATTATTATAATTATTGCTACTATTATTGTTATTATTGTTATTATTATTTTTATTATTGTTATTATTTTTATTACCATTGTTACTATTGTTATTATTGTTGTTATTGTTATCATTGTTATTATTGTTATTATTGTTATTATTGTTATTATTGTTGTTATTATTGTTATTATTGTTTTTATTGTTATTATTGTTATTATTGTTGTTATTATTGATATTATTGTTATTATTGTTATTATCGTTATTATTGTTAGTATTATTGTTATTATTGTTATTATTATTGTTATTATTGTTATTATTTTTATTACCATTGTTACTATTGTTATTATTGTTGTTATTGTTATCATTGTAATTATTGTTATTATTGTTATTATTGTTATTATCGTTGTTACTGTTGTTATTATTGATATTATTCTTATTATTGTTGTTATTGTTGTTATTATTATTATTATTGTTATTATTATTGTTATTAATGTTATTATTGTTATTATTGTCATTACTGTTATTATTGTTATTATTGTTAATATTATTGTTATTATTGTTATTATTGTTATTATTGTTGTTATTATTGATATCATTGTTATTATTATTATTGTTATTATTGTTATTATTATTGTTACTATTGTTGTTATTATTGTTATTGTTGTTATTATTATTGTTATAATTGTTGTTATTATTGTTATTGTTGTTATTATTGTTATTATTATTATTATTGTTATTATTGTTATTATTGTTAATATTATTGTTATTATATTTAATATTGTTATTATTGTTATTATTATTGTTACTATTGTTATTATTATTATTATTGTCATTATTGTTATTATAATTGATATCATTGTTATCATTGTTACTATTGTTATTATTGTTATTATTGTTACTATTATTGTTGTTCTTGTTATTATTATTGTTATTATTGTTATCATTGTTATTATTGTTATTATTGTTATTATTGTTATTATTGTTTTTATTGTTGTTAATATTGTAATCACTGTTATTATTGTTATAATTGTTATTATCATTGTTATTATTGTCATTATTATTTTTATTATCGTTATTATTGTTATTATTGTTGTTATTATTGATATTATTGTTATTATTGTTATTATTATTTTTATTATTGTTAATATTGTTATTATTGTTGTTATTATTGTTATTAATGTTATTAATGTTATTATTGTTATTATTATTGTTATTATTGTTATTATTATTTTAATTACCGTTATTATTGTTATTATTGTTGTTATTATTGATATTATTGTTATTATTGTTATTATTATTTTTATTATTGTTATTATTGTTATTTTTGTTGTTATTATTGTTATTATTGTTATTATTGTTGTTATTATTGATATTATTGTTATTATAGTCATTATTACTGTAATTATTGTTATTATTGTAATTATTGTTTGTTATTATTGTTATTATTGCTTATTGTTATTATTGTTATTATTGTTGTTATTATTGTTATTATTGTTATTATTGTTATTATTGTTGTTATTATTGTTATTATTGTTATTATTGTTGTTATTGTTATTATTGTTGTTATTATTGTTATTATTGTTATTATTGTTATTATTGTTATTATTGTTATTATTATTGTTATTATTGCTATTATTGTTATTATTGTCACTATTGTTATTATTATTGTTATTATTACTGTAAGTATTTTTATTATTTTTACTATTGTTATTATTATTGTTATTATTTTTATTTTTGTTATTATTTTTGTTATAATTGTTATTATTATTTTTTATAGTTATTATTGTTATTATTGTTGTTATTATTGATATTATTGTTATTATTATTCTTATTATTGTTATTATTGTTATTATTGCTGTTATTATTGATATTATTGTTATTATTGTTATTATTGTTACTATTGTTATTACTATTGTTATTATTGTTATTATTGTTATTATTGTTATTATTAATGTTATTCGTGTTGTTATTATTGTTATTATTGTTGTTATTGTTGTTGTTATTGTTATTATTGTCATTATTGTTATTATTGTTATTATTGTTATTATTGTAATTATTACTGTTATTATTGTTATTATTGTCATTAATGTTATTACTGTTATTATTATTGTTATTATTGTTATTATTGTTTTTATTGTTGTTATTATTGTTATTATTGTTATTATTGTTGTTATTATTGATATTATTGTTATTATTGTTATTATCGTTATTAATGTTACTATTATTGTTATTATTGTTATTATTATTGTTATTATTGTTATTATTTTTATTACCATTGTTACTATTGTTATTATTGTTGTTATTCTTATAATTGTTATTATTGTTATTATTGTTATTATTGTTTTTATTATTGTTATTATTGTTATTATTGTTATTATTGTTATTATTGTTATTATTGTCTTTACTGTTATTATTTTTATTATTGTTAATATAATTGTTATTACTGTTATTATTGTTATTATTGTTGTTATTATTGATATCATTGTTATTATTATTATTGTTATTATTGTTATTATAATTGTTACTATTGTTGTTATTATTGTTATTGTTGTTATTATTATTGTTATTATTGTTATTATTGTTATTATTGTTGTTATTATTGTTATTATTGTTATTATTGTTGTTATTGTTATTACTGTTATTATTGTTATTAATGTTGATATTATTGTTATTATTATTGTTATTATTGTTATTATTGTTATTATCATTGTTATTATTTTTATTCTAGTTATTATTGTTATTATTGTTAATATTATTGTTATTATATTTAATAATGTTATTATTGTTATTACTGTTGTTATTGTTAATATTGTTGTTATTATTGTTATTATTATTATTATTGTTATTATTGTTATTATTTTTATTATTATTGTGATTATTGTTATTATTGTTATTATTAATATTATTGTTATTATAATTATTATTATTGTTATTATTATTATTATTATAATTATTGTTATTATTATTGTTGTTATTGTTATTAATATTAATATTATTATTATTATTATTATTATTGTTATTATTATTATTATTATTATTATTGTTTTTGTTATTATTATTGTTTTTGTTATTATTATTGATATTATTGTTATTATTATTATTATAATTATTGTTACTATTATTGTTATTATTGTTATTATTATTATTATTATTGTTATTATTTTTATTACCATTGTTACTATTGTTATTATTGTTGTTATTGATATCTTTGTTATTATTGTTATTATTGTTATTATTGTTATTATTGTTGTTACTGTTGTTATTATTGATATTATTCTTATTATTGTTGTTATTGTTGTTATTATTATTATTATTGTTAATATTATTGTTATTAATCTTATTATTGTTATTATTGTTTTTACTGTTATTATTGTTATTATTGTTAATATAATTGTTAATATTGTTATTATTGTTATTATTGTTATCATTGTTATTATTGTTATTATTCTTGTTATTCTTGTTATTATTGTTATTATTTTTGTTATTATTGTCATTATTGTTATTATTTTTATACTTATTGTTATTACTGTTATTATTGTTATTATCATTGTTATTATAGTTATTATTGTTATTAATGTTATCATTGTTATTATTATTATTATTGTTATTATTGTTATTATTGTTGTTATTGTTGTTATTATTGTTATTATTGTTACTATTGTTATTATTGTTATTATTATTATTATAATTGTTATTATTGTTATTATTGTTAATATCATTCTTATTAATGTTATTATCATTGTTATTATTGTTATTAATGTTATTATTGTTATCAAAGTTATTATTGTTATTATAGTTATTAATGTTGTTATTGTTGTTATTATTGTTATTATTGTTATCATTGTTATTATTGTTAATATCATTCTTATTATTGTTATTATTGTTATTATTGTTATTATTTTTATTACCATTGTTACTATTGTTATTATTGTTATTATTGTTATCATTGTTATTATCGTTATTATTATTATCATTGTTATAATTGTTATTATCATTGTTATTATTGTTATTATCATTGTTATTATTGTTATTACTCTTATTATTGTTAATATTGTTATTATTATTGTTATTATTTTTATTATTGTTATAATTGTTATTATAGCTATTATTCTCATTATTGTTATTATTGTTGTTATTATTGATACTATTGTTATTATTGTTATTATTGGTATTATTGTTATCATTGTTATAATTGTTATTATTGTTATCATTGTTATTATTGTTCTTAATGTTGTTATTATTGATATTATTCTTATTATTGTTGTTATTGTTGTTAATATTATTATTATTAATGTTATTATTGTTATTATTGTTATTATCATTGTTATTATTTTTATTCTTGTTATCATTGTTCTATTGTTAATATTATTGTTATTATATTTAATATTGTTATTATTGTTATAATTATTGTTATTATTGTTATTATTATTATTATTGTCATTATTGTTATTATTATTGATATCATTGTTTCATTGTTATTATTGTTATTATTGTTCTTATTGTTATTAGTGTTATTATTGTTATTATTGTTTTTATTGTTGTTAATATTGTTATTACTGTTATTATTGTTATAATTGTTATTATCATTGTTATTATTGTCATTTTTATTGTTATTATTTTTATTATTGTTATTATTGTCATTATTATTGTTATTTTTGTTATTATTGTTTTTATTGTTATCAATATTGTTATTAATGTTATTAATGTTATTATTGTTATTATTATTGTTATTATTGTTATTATTATTTTTATTATTGTTATTTTTGTTATTATCATTATTATTGTTATTAATATTGTTATTAATGTTATTAATGTTGCTATTATTGTTATTATTGTTATTATTTTTGTTATTATTGTTATTGTTGTTATTATTGTTATTATTGTTATTATTGTTATTATTACAGTAATTATTGTTATTATTGTTTTTATTGTTATTATTAATGTTATTATTGTTATTATTATTGTTATTATTGCTATTATTGTTATTATTATTATTGTTATTACTGTTATTATTTTTATTATTGTTGTTATTATTGTTATTATTGTGATTATTGTTATTATTGTTGTTATTATTGTTATTATTGTTATTATTGTTATTACTATTGTTATTATTGTTATTATTGTTATTATTGTTACTATTGTTATTAGTATTGTTATTATTGTTATTATTGTTATTATTGTTATTATTGTTATTATTGTTATCATTGTTATAATTGTTATTATTGTTATTATTGTTATTATTGTTGTTACTGTTGTTATTATTGATATTATTCTTATTATTGTTGTTATTGTTGTTATTATTATTATTATTATTGTTATTATTGCTTTTATTGTTATTATCATTGTTATTATTTTTGTTTTTGTTATCATTGTTCTATTGTTAGTATTATTGTTATTATATTTAATATTGTTATTGTTGTTATTATTATTGTTATTATTGTTATTATTATTATTATTGTCATTATTGTTATTATTATTGATATCATTGTTATCATTGTTATTATTGTTATTATTGTTCTTATTGTCATTATTGTTATTATTGTTATTATTGTTTTTATTGTTGTTAATATTGTTATTACTGTTATTATTGTTATAATTGTTATAATCATTGTTATTATTGTCATTATTATTGTTATTATTTTTATTATTGTTATTATTGTCATTATTATTGTTATTATTTTTATTATTGTTATTATTGTCATTATTATTGTTATTTTTGTTATTATTGTTATTATTGTTATCAATATTGTTATTAATGTTATTAATGTTATTATTGTTATTATTATTGTTATTATTGTTACTATTATTTTTATTATTGTTATTTTTGTTATAATCATTATTATTGTTATTAATATTGTTATTAATGTTATTAATGTTGTTATTATTGTTATTATTGTTATTATTTTTGTTATTATTGATATTATTGTTATTATTGTTATTATTGTTATTATTGTAATTATTGTTATTATTACAGTAATTATTGTTATTATTGTTATTATTGTTATTATTAATGTTATTATTGTTATTATTATTGTTATTAGTGCTCTTATTGTTATTATTATTATTGTTATTACTGTAATTATTGTTATTATTGTTGTTATTATTGTTATTAGTGTTATTATTGTTATTATTGTTATTATTCTTGTTATTCTTCTTATTACTGTTATTATTGTCATTATTGTTATTATTGTTATACTTATTGTTATTACTGTTATTACTGTTATTATCATTGTTATTATTGTTATTATTGTTATTAACGTTATCATTGTTATTATTATTATTATTGTTATTATTGTTATTATTGTTGTTATTGTTGTTATTATTGTTATTATTGTTATCATTGTTATTATTGTTATTATTATTATCATTGTTATAATTGTTATTATCATTGTTATTATTGTTATTATCATTGTTATTTTTGTTATTACTCTTATTATTGATAATATTGTTAATATTATTGTTATTATTTTTATTATTGTTATTATTGTTATTATAGCTATTATTCTCATTATTGTTATTATTGTTGTTATTATTGATATTATTGTTATTATTGTTATTATTGTTATTATTGTTATCATTGTTATAATTGTTATTATTGTTATTATTGTTATTATTGTTGTTACTGTTGTTATTATTGATATTATTCTTATTATTGTTGTTATTGTTGTTATTATTATTATTATTATTGTTATTATTGTTATTATTGTTATTATCATTGTTATTATTTTTATTTTAGCTATCATTGTTCTATTGTTAATATTATTGTTATTATATATAATATTATTATTATTGTCATTATTATTATTATTATTGATACCATTGTTATCATTGTTATTATTGTTATTATTGTTCTTATTGTTATTATTGTTATTATTGTTATTATTGTTTTTATTGTTGTTAATATTGTTATTACTGTTACTATTGTTATAATTGTTATTATCATTGTTATTATTGTCATTATTATTGTTATTATTTTTATTATTGTTATTATTGTCATTATTATTGTTATTTTTGTTATTATTGTTATTATTGTTATCTACATTGTTATTAATGTTATTAATGTTATTATTGTTATTATTATTTTTATTATTGTTATTTTTGTTATTATCATTATTATTGTTATTAATATTGTTATTAATGTAATTAATGTTGTTATTATTGTTATTATTGTTATTATTTTTGTTATTATTGATATTATTGTTATTTTGTTATTATTGTGATTATTGTTATTATTGTTATTATTACAGTAATTATTGCTATTATTGTTATTATTGTTATTATTAATGTTATTATTGTTATTATTATTGTTATTATTGCTATTATTGTTATTATTATTATTGTTATTACTGTTATTATTGTTATTATTGTTGTTATTATTGTTATTAGTGTTATTATTGTTATTATTGTTATTATTGTTGTTATTATTGTTATTATTGTTATTATTGTTATTATTGTTATTACTATTGTTATTATTGTTATTATTGTTATTATTGTTACTATTGTTATTAGTATTGTTATTATTGTTATTATTGTTATTATTGTTATTATTATTGTTATTAGTGTTGTTATTATTGTTATTATTGTCATTATTACTGTAATTATTGTTATTATTGTTACAATTGTTATTATTATTGTTATTTTTACTGTAATTATTGTTATTATTGTTATTATTGTTATTATTATTCTTATTATTGTTATTGTTATTATTATTATTATTATTATTATTATTATTATTATTATTATTATTATTATTATTATTATTATTATTATTATTATTATTATTATTATTATTATTATTATTATTATTATTGTTATTATTATTATTATTATTATTGTTATTATTATTGTTATTATTGTTATTATTGTTATTATTATTGTTATTATTGTTATTATTATTGTTATTATCGTTATTATTATTTTTATTATTGTTATTATTGTTATTATTGTTATTATTGTTATTACTATTGTTATTATTGTTATTTTTGTTATTACTATTGTTATTATTGTTATTATTGTTGTTATTGTTATCATTGTTATTATTTTTATTATTGTTATTAATGTTGTTATTGTAATTATTATTGTTATTATTGTTATTATTGTTATTATTGTTATTATTGTTATCATTGTTATTATTGTTATTATTCTTGTTATTCTTGTTATTACTGTTATTATTGTCATTATTGTTATTATTGTTATACTTATTGTTATTACTGTTATAATTGTTATTATCATTGTTATTATTGTTATTATTGTTATTACTGTTATCATTGTTATTATTATTATTATTGTTATTATTGTTATTATTGTTGTTATTGTTGTTATTATTGTTATTATTGTTATCATTGTTATTATTGTTATTATTATTATCATTGTTATAATTGTTATTATTATTGTTATTATCGTTATTATTATTTTTATTATTGTTATTATTGTTATTATTGTTATTATTGTTATTACTATTGTTATTATTGTTATTTTTGTTATTACTATTGTTATTATTGTTATTATTGTTGTTATTGTTATCATTGTTATTATTTTTATTATTGTTATTAATGTTGTTATTGTAATTATTATTGTTATTATTGTTATTATCATTGTTATTATTGTTATTACTCTTATTATTGTTAATATTGTTATTATTATTGTTATTATTTTTATTATTGTTATAATTGTTATTATAGCTATTATTCTCATTATTGTTATTATTGTTGTTATTATTGATACTATTGTTATTATTGTTATTATTGGTATTATTGTTATCATTGTTATAATTGTTATTATTGTTATCATTGTTATTATTGTTCTTAATGTTGTTATTATTGATATTATTCTTATTATTGTTGTTATTGTTGTTAATATTATTATTATTAATGTTATTATTGTTATTATTGTTATTATCATTGTTATTATTTTTATTCTTGTTATCATTGTTCTATTGTTAATATTATTGTTATTATATTTAATATTGTTATTATTGTTATAATTATTGTTATTATTGTTATTATTATTATTATTGTCATTATTGTTATTATTATTGATATCATTGTTTCATTGTTATTATTGTTATTATTGTTCTTATTGTTATTAGTGTTATTATTGTTATTATTGTTTTTATTGTTGTTAATATTGTTATTACTGTTATTATTGTTATAATTGTTATTATCATTGTTATTATTGTCATTTTTATTGTTATTATTTTTATTATTGTTATTATTGTCATTATTATTGTTATTTTTGTTATTATTGTTTTTATTGTTATCAATATTGTTATTAATGTTATTAATGTTATTATTGTTATTATTATTGTTATTATTGTTATTATTATTTTTATTATTGTTATTTTTGTTATTATCATTATTATTGTTATTAATATTGTTATTAATGTTATTAATGTTGCTATTATTGTTATTATTGTTATTATTTTTGTTATTATTGTTATTGTTGTTATTATTGTTATTATTGTTATTATTGTTATTATTACAGTAATTATTGTTATTATTGTTTTTATTGTTATTATTAATGTTATTATTGTTATTATTATTGTTATTATTGCTATTATTGTTATTATTATTATTGTTATTACTGTTATTATTTTTATTATTGTTGTTATTATTGTTATTATTGTGATTATTGTTATTATTGTTGTTATTATTGTTATTATTGTTATTATTGTTATTACTATTGTTATTATTGTTATTATTGTTATTATTGTTACTATTGTTATTAGTATTGTTATTATTGTTATTATTGTTATTATTGTTATTATTGTTATTATTGTTATCATTGTTATAATTGTTATTATTGTTATTATTGTTATTATTGTTGTTACTGTTGTTATTATTGATATTATTCTTATTATTGTTGTTATTGTTGTTATTATTATTATTATTATTGTTATTATTGCTTTTATTGTTATTATCATTGTTATTATTTTTGTTTTTGTTATCATTGTTCTATTGTTAGTATTATTGTTATTATATTTAATATTGTTATTGTTGTTATTATTATTGTTATTATTGTTATTATTATTATTATTGTCATTATTGTTATTATTATTGATATCATTGTTATCATTGTTATTATTGTTATTATTGTTCTTATTGTCATTATTGTTATTATTGTTATTATTGTTTTTATTGTTGTTAATATTGTTATTACTGTTATTATTGTTATAATTGTTATAATCATTGTTATTATTGTCATTATTATTGTTATTATTTTTATTATTGTTATTATTGTCATTATTATTGTTATTATTTTTATTATTGTTATTATTGTCATTATTATTGTTATTTTTGTTATTATTGTTATTATTGTTATCAATATTGTTATTAATGTTATTAATGTTATTATTGTTATTATTATTGTTATTATTGTTACTATTATTTTTATTATTGTTATTTTTGTTATAATCATTATTATTGTTATTAATATTGTTATTAATGTTATTAATGTTGTTATTATTGTTATTATTGTTATTATTTTTGTTATTATTGATATTATTGTTATTATTGTTATTATTGTTATTATTGTAATTATTGTTATTATTACAGTAATTATTGTTATTATTGTTATTATTGTTATTATTAATGTTATTATTGTTATTATTATTGTTATTAGTGCTCTTATTGTTATTATTATTATTGTTATTACTGTAATTATTGTTATTATTGTTGTTATTATTGTTATTAGTGTTATTATTGTTATTATTGTTATTATTCTTGTTATTCTTCTTATTACTGTTATTATTGTCATTATTGTTATTATTGTTATACTTATTGTTATTACTGTTATTACTGTTATTATCATTGTTATTATTGTTATTATTGTTATTAACGTTATCATTGTTATTATTATTATTATTGTTATTATTGTTATTATTGTTGTTATTGTTGTTATTATTGTTATTATTGTTATCATTGTTATTATTGTTATTATTATTATCATTGTTATAATTGTTATTATCATTGTTATTATTGTTATTATCATTGTTATTTTTGTTATTACTCTTATTATTGATAATATTGTTAATATTATTGTTATTATTTTTATTATTGTTATTATTGTTATTATAGCTATTATTCTCATTATTGTTATTATTGTTGTTATTATTGATATTATTGTTATTATTGTTATTATTGTTATTATTGTTATCATTGTTATAATTGTTATTATTGTTATTATTGTTATTATTGTTGTTACTGTTGTTATTATTGATATTATTCTTATTATTGTTGTTATTGTTGTTATTATTATTATTATTATTGTTATTATTGTTATTATTGTTATTATCATTGTTATTATTTTTATTTTAGCTATCATTGTTCTATTGTTAATATTATTGTTATTATATATAATATTATTATTATTGTCATTATTATTATTATTATTGATACCATTGTTATCATTGTTATTATTGTTATTATTGTTCTTATTGTTATTATTGTTATTATTGTTATTATTGTTTTTATTGTTGTTAATATTGTTATTACTGTTACTATTGTTATAATTGTTATTATCATTGTTATTATTGTCATTATTATTGTTATTATTTTTATTATTGTTATTATTGTCATTATTATTGTTATTTTTGTTATTATTGTTATTATTGTTATCTACATTGTTATTAATGTTATTAATGTTATTATTGTTATTATTATTTTTATTATTGTTATTTTTGTTATTATCATTATTATTGTTATTAATATTGTTATTAATGTAATTAATGTTGTTATTATTGTTATTATTGTTATTATTTTTGTTATTATTGATATTATTGTTATTTTGTTATTATTGTGATTATTGTTATTATTGTTATTATTACAGTAATTATTGCTATTATTGTTATTATTGTTATTATTAATGTTATTATTGTTATTATTATTGTTATTATTGCTATTATTGTTATTATTATTATTGTTATTACTGTTATTATTGTTATTATTGTTGTTATTATTGTTATTAGTGTTATTATTGTTATTATTGTTATTATTGTTGTTATTATTGTTATTATTGTTATTATTGTTATTATTGTTATTACTATTGTTATTATTGTTATTATTGTTATTATTGTTACTATTGTTATTAGTATTGTTATTATTGTTATTATTGTTATTATTGTTATTATTATTGTTATTAGTGTTGTTATTATTGTTATTATTGTCATTATTACTGTAATTATTGTTATTATTGTTACAATTGTTATTATTATTGTTATTTTTACTGTAATTATTGTTATTATTGTTATTATTGTTATTATTATTCTTATTATTGTTATTGTTATTATTATTATTATTATTATTATTATTATTATTATTATTATTATTATTATTATTATTATTATTATTATTATTATTATTATTATTATTATTATTATTATTATTATTATTGTTATTATTATTATTATTATTATTGTTATTATTATTGTTATTATTGTTATTATTGTTATTATTATTGTTATTATTGTTATTATTATTGTTATTATCGTTATTATTATTTTTATTATTGTTATTATTGTTATTATTGTTATTATTGTTATTACTATTGTTATTATTGTTATTTTTGTTATTACTATTGTTATTATTGTTATTATTGTTGTTATTGTTATCATTGTTATTATTTTTATTATTGTTATTAATGTTGTTATTGTAATTATTATTGTTATTATTGTTATTATTGTTATTATTGTTATTATTGTTATCATTGTTATTATTGTTATTATTCTTGTTATTCTTGTTATTACTGTTATTATTGTCATTATTGTTATTATTGTTATACTTATTGTTATTACTGTTATAATTGTTATTATCATTGTTATTATTGTTATTATTGTTATTACTGTTATCATTGTTATTATTATTATTATTGTTATTATTGTTATTATTGTTGTTATTGTTGTTATTATTGTTATTATTGTTATCATTGTTATTATTGTTATTATTATTATCATTGTTATAATTGTTATTATTATTGTTATTATCGTTATTATTATTTTTATTATTGTTATTATTGTTATTATTGTTATTATTGTTATTACTATTGTTATTATTGTTATTTTTGTTATTACTATTGTTATTATTGTTATTATTGTTGTTATTGTTATCATTGTTATTATTTTTATTATTGTTATTAATGTTGTTATTGTAATTATTATTGTTATTATTGTTATTATTGTTATTATTGTTATTATTGTTATCATTGTTATTATTGTTATTATTCTTGTTATTCTTGTTATTACTGTTATTATTGTCATTATTGTTATTATTGTTATACTTATTGTTATTACTGTTATAATTGTTATTATCATTGTTATTATTGTTATTATTGTTATTACTGTTATCATTGTTATTATTATTATTATTGTTATTATTGTTATTATTATTGTTATTGTTGTTATTATTGTTATTATTGTTATCATTGTTATTATTGTTATTATTATTATCATTGTTATAATTGTTATTATCATTGTTATTATTGTTATTATCATTGTTATTATTGTTATTACTCTTATTATTGTTAATATTGTTAATATTATTGTTATTATTTTTATTATTGTTATTATTGTTATTATAGCTATTATTCTCATTATTGTTATTATTGGTGTTATTATTGATATTGTTGTTATTATTGTTATTATTGTTATTATTGTTATCATTGTTATAATTGTTATTATTGTTATTATTGTTATTATTGTTGTTACTGTTGTTATTATTGATATTATTCTTATTATTGTTGTTATTGTTGTTATTATTATTATTATTATTGTTATTATTGTTATTATTGTTATTATCATTGTTATTATTTTTATTTTTGTTATCATTGTTCTATTGTTAATATTATTGTTATTATATTTAATATTGTTATTATTGTTATTATTAGTGTTATTATTGTTATTATTATTATTATTGTCATTATTGTTATTATTATTGATATCATTGTTATCATTGTTATTATTGTTATTATTGTTCTTATTGTTATTATTGTTATTACTGTTATTATTGTTTTTATTGTTGTTAATATTGTTATTAATGTTATTAATGTTATTATTGTTATTATTATTGTTATTATTGTTATTATTATTTTTATTATTGTTATTTTTTTTATTATCATTATTATTGTTATTAATATTGTTATTAATGTTATTAATGTTGTTATTATTGTTATTATTGTTATTATTTTTGTTATTATTGATATTATTGTTATTATTGATATTATTGTTATTATTGTAATTATTGTTATTATTACAGTAATTATTGTTATTATTGTTATTATTGTTATTATTAATGTTATTATTGTTATTATTATTGTTATTAGTGCTCTTATTGTTATTATTATTATTGTTATTACTGTTATTATTGTTATTATTGTTGTTATTATTGTTATTAGTGTTATTATTGTTATTATTGTTATTATTCTTGTTATTCTTCTTATTACTGTTATTATTGTCATTATTGTTATTATTGTTATACTTATTGTTATTACTGTTATTACTGTTATTATCATTGTTATTATTGTTATTATTGTTATTAATGTTATCATTGTTATTATTATTATTATTGTTATTATTGTTATTATTGTTGTTATTGTTGTTATTATTGTTATTATTGTTATCATTGTTATTATTGTTATTATTATTATCATTGTTATAATTGTTATTATCATTGTTATTATTGTTATTATCACTGTTATTTTTGTTATTACTCTTATTATTGATAATATTGTTAATATTATTGTTATTATTTTTATTATTGTTATTATTGTTATTATAGCTATTATTCTCATTATTGTTATTATTGTTGTTATTATTGATATTATTGTTATTATTGTTATTATTGTTATTATTGTTATCATTGTTATAATTGTTATTATTGTTATTATTGTTATTATTGTTGTTACTGTTGTTATTATTGATATTATTCTTATTATTGTTGTTATTGTTGTTATTATTATTATTATTATTGTTATTATTGTTATTATTGTTATTATCATTGTTATTATTTTTATTTTTGCTATCATTGTTCTATTGTTAATATTATTGTTATTATATATAATATTATTATTATTGTCATTATTATTATTATTATTGATATCATTGTTATCATTGTTATTATTGTTATTATTGTTCTTATTGTTATTATTGTTATTATTGTTATTATTGTTTTTATTGTTGTTAATAATGTTATTACTGTTATTATTGTTATAATTGTTATTATCATTGTTATTATTGTCATTATTATTGTTATTATTTTTATTATTGTTATTATTGTCATTATTATTGTTATTTTTGTTATTATTGTTATTATTGTTATCTATATTGTTATTAATGTTATTAATGTTATTATTGTTATTATTATTGTTATTATTGTTATTATTATTTTTATTATTGTTATTTTTGTTATTATCATTATTATTGTTATTAATATTGTTATTAATGTTATTAATGTTGTTATTATTGTTATTATTGTTATTATTTTTGTTATTATTGATATTATTGTTATTTTGTTATTATTGTTATTATTGTTATTATTGTTATTATTACAGTAATTATTGCTATTATTGTTATTATTGTTATTATTAATGTTATTATTGTTATTAGTGTTATTATTATTATTATTGTTATTATTGTTGTTATTATTGTTATTATTGTTATTATTGTTATTATTGTTATTACTATTGTTATTATTGTTATTATTGTTATTATTGTTACTATTGTTATTAGTATTGTTATTATTGTTATTATTGTTATTATTGTTATTATTATTGTTATTAGTGTTGTTATTATTGTTATTATTGTCATTATTACTGTAATTATTGTAATTATTGTTACAATTGTTATTATTATTGTTATTTTTACTGTAATTATTGTTATTATTGTTATTATTGTTATTATTATTCTTATTATTGTTATTGTTATTATTATTATTATTATTATTATTATAATTGTTATTATTATTATTATTATTATTATTATTATTATTATAATTATTATTGTTTTTTTATTATTATTGTTTTTATTGTTATTATAATTATTATTATTATTGTTATTGTTATTATTGTCATTATTGTTATTATTATTGTTATTGTTGTTATTATAGTTGTTATTGTTATTATTGTTATTATTATTGTTATTATTGTTATTATTGTTATTATTATTGTTATTATTATTATTATTTTTAGCATTGTTATTATTGTTATTATTGTTGTTATTAATGTTATTATTGTTATTATTGTTATTATTGTTATTACTGTTGTTATTGTTAATATTGTTGTTATTATTGTTATTATTATTATTATTGTTATTATTGTTATTATTTTTATTATTATTGTGATTATTTTTATTATTGTTATTATTAATATTATTGTTATTATAATTATTATTATTGTTATTATTATTATTATTATAATTATTGTTATTAATATTGTTATTATTGTTATTATTGTTATTATTATTATTATTATTATTATTATTGTTTTTGTTATTATTATTGTTTTTGTTATTATTATTGTTATTATTGTTATTATTATTATTATAATTATTGTTAATATTATTATTGTTATTTGTTATTGTTATTATTATTATAATTATTTTTAATATTATTATTGTTATTTGTTATTGTTATTATTATTATTGTTAATATTATTATTGTTATTTGTCATTATTATTGTAATTATTGTTATTATTGTTATTATTGTTATTATTGTTATTATTGTAATTATTACTGTAATTATTGTTATTATTGTCATTAATGTTATTACTGTTATTATTATTGTTATTATTGTTATTATTGTTATTATTGTTGTTATTATTGTTATTATTGTTGTTATTATTGATATTATTGTTATTATTGTTATTATCGTTATTAATGTTACTATTATTGTTATTATTGATATTATTATTGTTATTATTGTTATTATTTTTATTACCATTGTTATTATTGTTATTATTGTTGTTATTGTTATCATTGTTATTATTGTTATTATTGTTATTATTGTTGTTATTATTGTAATTATTGTTATTATTATTATTATTGTTATTATTGTTATTATTGTTGTTATTATTGTAATTATTGTTATTATTGTTATTATTGTTATTATTGTTATTATTGTTGTTATTATTGATATTATTGTTATTATTGTTATTATCGTTATTATTGTTACTATTATTGTTATTATTGTTATTATTATTGTTATTATTGTTATTATTGTTATTATTGTTGTTACTGTTGTTATTATTGATATTATTCTTATTATTGTTGTTATTGTTGTTATTATTATTATTATTGTTATTATTATTGTTATTAATGTTATTATAGTTATTATTGTCTTTACTGTTATTATTGTTATTATTGTAAATATAATTGTTAATATTGTTATTATTGTTATTATTGTTATCATTGTTATTATTGTTATTATTCTTGTTACTCTTGTTATTATTGTTATTATTTCTGTTATTATTGTCATTATTGTTATTATTGTTATACTTATTGTTATTACTGTTATTATTGTTATTATCATTTATATTATAGTTATTATTGTTATTAATGTTATCATTGTTATTATTATTATTATTGTTGTTATTGTTATTATTGTTGTTATTGTTGTTATTATTGTTATTATTGTTACTATTGTTATTATTGTTATTATTGTTATTATAATTGTTATTATTGTTATTATTGTTAATATCATTCTTATTAATGTTATTATCATTGTTATTATTGTTATTATTGTTATTATTGTTATCAAAGTTATTATTGTTATTATAGTTATTAATGTTGTTATTGTTGTTATTATTGTTATTATTGTTATTATTGTTATTATTGTTATTATTGTTAATATCATTCTTATTATTGTTATTATTGTTATTATTGTTATTATTTTTATTATTGTTATTATTGTTATTATAATTGTTATTATTGTTATTATTGTTAATATCATTCTTATTAATGTTATTATCATTGTTATTATTGTTATTATTGTTATTATTGTTATCAAAGTTATTATTGTTATTATAGTTATTAATGTTGTTATTGTTGTTATTATTGTTATTATTGTTATTATCATTGTTATTATTGTTATTATCATTGTTATTATTCTTATTACTCTTATTATTGTTAATATTGTTAATATTATTGTTATTATTTTTATTATAGTTATAATTGTTATTATAGCTATTATTCTCATTATTGTTATTATTGTTGTTATTATTGATATAATTGTTATTATTGTTATTATTGTTATTATTGTTCTTACTGTTGTTATTATTGATATTATTCTTATTATTCTTGTTATTGTTGTTAATATTATTATTATTAATGTTATTATTGTTATTATTGTTATTATCATTGTTATTATTTTTATTTTTGTTATCATTGTTCTATTGTTAATATTATTGTTATTATATTTAATATTGTTATTATTGTTATAATTATTGTTATTGTTATTATTGTTATTATTGTTATTATTTTTATTATTATTGTGATTATTGTTATTATTGTCACTATTGTTATTATTATTGTTATTATTACTGTAAGTATTGTTATTATTTTTACTATTGTTATTATTATTGTTATTATTGTTATTATTATTCTTATTACTGTTATTATTGTTGTTATTATTGATATTATTGTTATTATTGTTATTACTGTTATTGTTCTTATTCTTATTGTTATTATTGTTATTATTGTTAATATTGTTATTATTGTTATTATTGTCATTATCGTTATTATTATTGCTATTATTGTTATTATTGTTATTATTGTTATTATTGTTTTTGTTGTTATTATTGTCAATATTGTTATTATTAATGTTATTATTGTTATTATTGTTATTATTATTGTTATTAATGTTAATATTGTTATTATTGTTATTATTATTGTTATTATTTTTATTTTTGTTATTATTTTTGTCATAATTGTTATTATTATTTTTATTATAGTTATTATTGTTATTATTGTTGTTATTATTGATATTATTGTTATTATTTTTCTTATTATTGTTATTATTGTTATTATTGATGTTATTATTGATATTATTGTTATTATTGTTATTATTGTTACTATTGTTATTACTATTGTTATTATTGTTATTATTATTATTATTGTTATTATTAATTTTATTAGTGTTGCTATTACTGTTATTATTGTTGTTATTGTTGTTGTTATTGTTATTATTGTCATTATTGTTATTATTGTTATAATTGTTATTATCATTGTTATTATTGTTATTATCATTGTTATTTTTGTTATTACTCTTATTATTGTTAATATTGTTAATATTATTGTTATTATTTTTATTATTGTTATTATTGTTATTATAGCTATTATTCTCATTATTGTTATTATTGTTGTTATTATTGATATTATTGTTATTATTGTTATTATTCTTATTATTGTTATCATTGTTATAATTGTTATTATTGTTATTATTGTTATCATTGTTGTTACTGTTGTTATTATTGATATTATTCTTATTATTGTTGTTATTGTTGTTATTATTATTATTATTAATGTTCTTATTGTTATTATTGTTATTATCATTGTTATTATTTTTATTTTTGTTATCATTATTCTATTGTTAATATTATTGTTATTATATATAATATTGTTATTATTGTAATTATTATTGTTATTATTGTTATTATTATTATTATTGTCATTATTGTTATTATTATTGATATCATTGTTATCATTGTTATTATTGTTATTATTGTTCTTATTGTTATTATTGTTATTATTGTTATTATTGTTTTTATTGTTGTTAATATTGTTATTACTGTTATTATTGTTATAATTGTTATTATCATTGTTATTATTGTCATTATTATTGTTATTATTTTTATTATTGTTATTATTGTCATTATTATTGTTATTTTTGTTATTATTGTTATTATTGTTATCAATATTGTTATTAATGTTATTAATGTTATTATTGTTGTTATTATTGTTATTATTGTTATTATTATTGTTATTATTGTTATTTTTGTTATTATCATTATTATTGTTATTAATATTGTTATTAATGTTATTAATGTTGTTATTATTGTTATTATAGTTATTATTTTTGATATTATTGATATTATTGTTATTTTGTTATTATTGTTATTATTGTTATTATTGTTATTGTTACAGTAATTATTGCTATTATTGTTATTATTGTTATTATTAATGTTATTATTGTTATTATTATTGTTATTATTGCTATTATTGTTATTATTATTATTGTTATTACTGTTATTATTGTTATTATTGTTGTTATTATTGTTATTAGTGTTATTATTGTTATCATTGTTATTATTGTTGTTATTATTGTTATTATTGTTATTATTGTTATTATTGTTATTACCATTGTTATTATTGTTATTATTGTTATTATTGTTACTATTGTTATTAGTATTGTTATTATTGTTATTATTGTTATTATTGTTATTATTATTGTTATTAGTGTTGTTATTATTGTTATTACTGTCATTATTACTGTAATTATTGTTATTATTGTTACAATTGTTATTATTATTGTTTTTTTTACTGTAATTATTGTTATTATTGTTATTATTGTTATTATTATTCTTATTATTGTTATTATTGTCATTATTGTTGTTATTATTGATATTATTGTTATTATTGTTATTACTGTTATTGTTCTTATTTTTATTGTTATTATTGTTATTATTGTTATTATTATTGTTATTATTGTTATTGTTATTATTATTATTATTATTATTATTATTATAATTGTTATTATTATTATTATTATTATTATTATTATTATTAATATAATTATTATTGTTTTTTTATTATTATTGTTTTTATTGTTATTATAATTATTATTATTATTGTTATTATTATTATTTTCATTATTGTTATTATTATTGTTATTGTTGTTATTATAGTTGTTATTGTTATTATTGTTATTATTATTGTTATTATTGTTATTATTGTTATTATTATTGTTATTATTATTATTATTTTTAGCATTGTTATTATTGTTATTATTGTTGTTATTAATGTTATTATTGTTATTATTGTTATTATTGTTATTACTGTTGTTATTGTTAATATTGTTGTTATTATTGTTTTTATTATTATTATTGTTATTATTGTTATTATTTTTATTATTATTGTGATTATTTTTATTATTGTTATTATTAATATTATTGTTATTATAATTATTATTATTGTTATTATTATTATTATTATAATTATTGTTATTAATATTTTTATTATTGTTATTATTGTTATTATTATTATTATTATTATTATTATTGTTTTTGTTATTATTATTGTTTTTGTTATTATTATTGTTATTATTGTTATTATTATTATTATAATTATTGTTAATATTATTATTGTTATTTGTTATTGTTTTTGTTATTATTATTGTTTTTGTTATTATTATTGTTATTATTGTTATTATTATTATTATAATTATTGTTAATATTATTATTGTTATTTGTCATTATTATTGTTATTATTGTTATTATTGTTATTATTGTTATTATTGTTATTATTGTAATTATTACTGTAATTATTGTTATTATTGTCATTAATGTTACTATTATTGTTATTATTGTTATTATTGTTATTATTGTTATTATTGTTGTTATTATTGTTATTATTGTTGTTATTATTGATATTATTTTTGTTATTGTTATTATCGTTATTAATGTTACTATTATTATTATTATTGTTATTATTATTGTTATTATTGTTATTATTTTTATTACCATTGTTATTATTGTTATTATTGTTGTTATTGTTATTATTGTTATTATTGATGTTATTATTGATATTATTGTTATTATTGTTATTATTGTTACTATTGTTATTACTATTGTTATTATTGTTATTATTATTATTATTGTTATTATTAATTTTATTAGTGTTGCTATTACTGTTATTATTGTTGTTATTGTTGTTGTTATTGTTATTATTGTCATTATTGTTATTATTGTTATAATTGTTATTATCATTGTTATTATTGTTATTATCATTGTTATTTTTGTTATTACTCTTATTATTGTTAATATTGTTAATATTATTGTTATTATTTTTATTATTGTTATTATTGTTATTATAGCTATTATTCTCATTATTGTTATTATTGTTGTTATTATTGATATTATTGTTATTATTGTTATTATTCTTATTATTGTTATCATTGTTATAATTGTTATTATTGTTATTATTGTTATCATTGTTGTTACTGTTGTTATTATTGATATTATTCTTATTATTGTTGTTATTGTTGTTATTATTATTATTATTAATGTTCTTATTGTTATTATTGTTATTATCATTGTTATTATTTTTATTTTTGTTATCATTATTCTATTGTTAATATTATTGTTATTATATATAATATTGTTATTATTGTTATTATTATTGTTATTATTGTTATTATTATTATTATTGTCATTATTGTTATTATTATTGATATCATTCTTATCATTGTTATTATTGTTATTATTGTTCTTATTGTTATTATTGTTATTATTGTTATTATTGTTTTTATTGTTGTTAATATTGTTATTACTGTTATTATTGTTATAATTGTTATTATCATTGTTATTATTGTCATTATTATTGTTATTATTTTTATTATTGTTATTATTGTCATTATTATTGTTATTTTTGTTATTATTGTTATTATTGTTATCAATATTGTTATTAATGTTATTAATGTTATTATTGTTGTTATTATTGTTATTATTGTTATTATTATTTTTATTATTGTTATTTTTGTTATTATCATTATTATTGTTATTAATATTGTTATTAATGTTATTAATGTTGTTATTATTGTTATTATAGTTATTATTTTTGATATTATTGATATTATTGTTATTTTGTTATTATTGTTATTATTGTTATTATTGTTATTGTTACAGTAATTATTGCTATTATTGTTATTATTGTTATTATTAATGTTATTATTGTTATTATTATTGTTATTATTGCTATTATTGTTATTATTATTATTGTTATTACTGTTATTATTGTTATTATTGTTGTTATTATTGTTATTAGTGTTATTATTGTTATCATTGTTATTATTGTTGTTATTATTGTTATTATTGTTATTATTGTTATTATTGTTATTACCATTGTTATTATTGTTATTATTGTTATTATTGTTACTATTGTTATTAGTATTGTTATTATTGTTATTATTGTTATTATTGTTATTATTATTGTTATTAGTGTTGTTATTATTGTTATTACTGTCATTATTACTGTAATTATTGTTATTATTGTTACAATTGTTATTATTATTGTTTTTTTTACTGTAATTATTGTTATTATTGTTATTATTGTTATTATTATTCTTATTATTGTTATTATTGTCATTATTGTTGTTATTATTGATATTATTGTTATTATTGTTATTACTGTTATTGTTCTTATTTTTATTGTTATTATTGTTATTATTGTTATTATTATTGTTATTATTGTTATTGTTATTATTATTATTATTATTATTATTATTATTATTATAATTGTTATTATTATTATTATTATTATTATTATTATTATTAATATAATTATTATTGTTTTTTTATTATTATTGTTTTTATTGTTATTATAATTATTATTATTATTGTTATTATTATTATTTTCATTATTGTTATTATTATTGTTATTGTTGTTATTATAGTTGTTATTGTTATTATTGTTATTATTATTGTTATTATTGTTATTATTGTTATTATTATTGTTATTATTATTATTATTTTTAGCATTGTTATTATTGTTATTATTGTTGTTATTAATGTTATTATTGTTATTATTGTTATTATTGTTATTACTGTTGTTATTGTTAATATTATTGTTATTATTGTTTTTATTATTATTATTGTTATTATTGTTATTATTTTTATTATTATTGTGATTATTTTTATTATTGTTATTATTAATATTATTGTTATTATAATTATTATTATTGTTATTATTATTATTATTATAATTATTGTTATTAATATTTTTATTATTGTTATTATTGTTATTATTATTATTATTATTATTATTATTGTTTTTGTTATTATTATTGTTTTTGTTATTATTATTGTTATTATTGTTATTATTATTATTATAATTATTGTTAATATTATTATTGTTATTTGTTATTGTTATTATTATTATAATTATTTTTAATATTATTATTGTTATTTGTTATTGTTATTATTATTATTGTTAATATTATTATTGTTATTTGTCATTATTATTGTTATTATTGTTATTATTGTTATTATTGTAATTATTACTGTAATTATTGTTATTATTGTCATTAATGTTACTATTATTGTTATTATTGTTATTATTGTTATTATTGTTATTATTGTTGTTATTATTGTTATTATTGTTGTTATTATTGATATTATTTTTGTTATTGTTATTATCGTTATTAATGTTACTATTATTATTATTATTGTTATTATTATTGTTATTATTGTTATTATTTTTATTACCATTGTTATTATTGTTATTATTGTTGTTATTGTTATCATTGTTATTATTGTTATTATTGTTATTATTGTTGTTATTATTGTAATTATTGTTATTATTGTTATTATTGTTATTATTGTTATTATTGTTGTTATTATTGTAATTATTGTTATTATTGTTATTATTGTTATTATTGTTATTATTGTTGTTATTATTGATATTATTGTTATTATTGTTATTATCGTTATTATTGTTACTATTATTGTTATTATTGTTATTATTATTGTTATTATTGTTATTATTATTCTTATTATTGTTATTATTGTTATTATTGTTGTTATTATTGATATTATTGTTATTATTGTTATTACTGTTATTGTTCTTATTTTTATTGTTATTATTGTTATAATTGTTATTATTGTTATTATTGTCATTATTGTTATTATTATTGCTATTATTGTTATTATTCTCATTATTGTTATTATTGTCATTATTGTTATTATTATTGTTATAATTGTTATTATAGTTATTATTGTTATTATTGTTATTATTATTGTTATTAATGCTACTATTGTTATTATTGTTATTATTATTGTTATTATTGTTATTATTGTTATTATTATAGTTATTATTGTTATTATTATTTTTATTATTGTTATTATTGTTATTATTGTTGTTATTATTGTTATTATTGTTATTATTATTGTTATTATTATTATTATTATAATTATAGTTATTATTATTGTAATTATTGCTATTGTTATTATTATTATTATTATTATTATTATAATTGTTATTATTATTATTATTATTATTATTATTATTCTTATTATTATAATTATTATTGTTTTTTTATTATTATTGTTTTTTTGTTATTATAATTATTATTATTATTGTTATTGTTATTATTGTCATTATTGTTATTATTATTGTTATTATTGTTATTATTGTTATTATTGTTGTTATTATTGTTATTATTGTTATTATTGTTGTTATTATTGATATTATTGTTATTATTGTTATTATTATTTTTATTATTGTTATTATTGTTATTATTGTTGTTATTAATGTTATTATTGTTATTATTGTTATTATTGTTTTAACTGTTGTTATTGTTAATATTGTTGTTATTATTGTTATTATTGTTATTATTATTATTATTATAATTATTGTTATTATTATTGTTATTATTGTTATTATTGTTACTATTATTATTATTATTATTATTATTGTTTTTGTTATTATTATTGTTTTTGTTATTATTATTGTTATTATTGTTATTATTATTATTATAATTATTGTTAATATTATTATTGTTATTTGTTATTGTTATTATTATTATAATTATTTTTAATATTATTATTGTTATTTGTTATTGTTATTATTATTATTGTTAATATTATTATTGTTATTTGTCATTATTATTGTTATTTTGTTATTATTGTTATTATTGTTATTATTGTTATTATTGTTATTATTGTAATTATTACTGTAATTATTGTTATTATTGTCATTAATGTTATTACTGTTATTATTATTGTTATTATTGTTATTATTGTTATTATTGTTGTTATTATTGTTATTATTGTTATTATTGTTGTTATTATTGATATTATTGTTATTATTGTTATTATCGTTATTAATGTTACTATTATTGTTATTATTGTTATTATTATTGTTATTATTGTTATTATTTTTATTACCATTGTTACTATTGTTATTATTGTTGTTATTGTTATAATTATTATTAATGTTATTATTGTTATTATTGTTGTTATTATTGTTATTATTGTTATTATTGTTATTAGTGTTATTAGTGTTGTTATTATTGATATTATTGTTATTATTGTTATTATCGTTATTATTGTTACTATTATTGTTATTATTGTTATTATTATTGTTATTATTGTTATTATTTTTATTACCATTGTTACTATTGTATTTATTTTTGTTATTGTTATCATGGTTATTATTGTTATTATTGTTATTATTGTTATTATTGTTGTTACTGTTGTTATTATTGATATTATTCTTATTATTGTTGTTATTGTTGTTATTATTATTATTATTGTTATTATTATTGTTATTATTGTTGTTATTATTGTTATTGTTGTTATTATTGTTATTATTGTTATTATTGTTGTTATTGTTATTACTGTTATTATTGTTATTACTGTTGATATTATTGTTATTATTATTGTTATTATTGTTATTATTGTTATTATCATTGTTATGATTTTTATTCTAGTTATTATTGTTATTATTGTTAATATTATTGTTATTATATTTAATATTGTTATTATTGTTATTACTGTTGTTATTGTTAATATTGTTGTTATTATTGTTATTATTATTATTATTGTTATTATTGTTATTATTTTTATTATTATTGTGATTATTGTTATTATTGATATTATTAATAATATTGTTATTATAATTATTATTATTGTTATTATTATTATTATTATAATTATTGTTATTATTATTGTTATTATTGTTATTAATATTATTATTATTATTATTATTATTGTTATTATTATTATTATTATTATTATTATTGTTTTTGTTATTATTATTGTTTTTGTTATTATTATTGATATTATTGTTATTATTATTATTATAATTATTGCTACTATTATTGTTATTATTGTTATTATTATTTTTATTATTGTTATTATTTTTATTACCATTGTTACTATTGTTATTATTGTTGTTATTGTTATCATTGTTATTATTGTTATTATTGTTATTATTGTTATTATTGTTGTTATTATTGTTATTATTGTTTTTATTGTTATTATTGTTATTATTGTTGTTATTATTGATATTATTGTTATTATTGTTATTATCGTTATTATTGTTAGTATTATTGTTATTATTGTTATTATTATTGTTATTATTGTTATTATTTTTATTACCATTGTTACTATTGTTATTATTGTTGTTATTGTTATCATTGTAATTATTGTTATTATTGTTATTATTGTTATTATCGTTGTTACTGTTGTTATTATTGATATTATTCTTATTATTGTTGTTATTGTTGTTATTATTATTATTATTGTTATTATTATTGTTATTAATGTTATTATTGTTATTATTGTCATTACTGTTATTATTGTTATTATTGTTAATATTATTGTTATTATTGTTATTATTGTTATTATTGTTGTTATTATTGATATCATTGTTATTATTATTATTGTTATTATTGTTATTATTATTGTTACTATTGTTGTTATTATTGTTATTGTTGTTATTATTATTGTTATAATTGTTGTTATTATTGTTATTGTTGTTATTATTGTTATTATTATTATTATTGTTATTATTGTTATTATTGTTAATATTATTGTTATTATATTTAATATTGTTATTATTGTTATTATTATTGTTACTATTGTTATTATTATTATTATTGTCATTATTGTTATTATAATTGATATCATTGTTATCATTGTTACTATTGTTATTATTGTTATTATTGTTACTATTATTGTTGTTCTTGTTATTATTATTGTTATTATTGTTATCATTGTTATTATTGTTATTATTGTTATTATTGTTATTATTGTTTTTATTGTTGTTAATATTGTAATCACTGTTATTATTGTTATAATTGTTATTATCATTGTTATTATTGTCATTATTATTTTTATTATCGTTATTATTGTTATTATTGTTGTTATTATTGATATTATTGTTATTATTGTTATTATTATTTTTATTATTGTTAATATTGTTATTATTGTTGTTATTATTGTTATTAATGTTATTAATGTTATTATTGTTATTATTATTGTTATTATTGTTATTATTATTTTAATTACCGTTATTATTGTTATTATTGTTGTTATTATTGATATTATTGTTATTATTGTTATTATTATTTTTATTATTGTTATTATTGTTATTTTTGTTGTTATTATTGTTATTATTGTTATTATTGTTGTTATTATTGATATTATTGTTATTATAGTCATTATTACTGTAATTATTGTTATTATTGTAATTATTGTTTGTTATTATTGTTATTATTGCTTATTGTTATTATTGTTATTATTGTTGTTATTATTGTTATTATTGTTATTATTGTTATTATTGTTGTTATTATTGTTATTATTGTTATTATTGTTGTTATTGTTATTATTGTTGTTATTATTGTTATTATTGTTATTATTGTTATTATTGTTATTATTGTTATTATTATTGTTATTATTGCTATTATTGTTATTATTGTCACTATTGTTATTATTATTGTTATTATTACTGTAAGTATTTTTATTATTTTTACTATTGTTATTATTATTGTTATTATTTTTATTTTTGTTATTATTTTTGTTATAATTGTTATTATTATTTTTTATAGTTATTATTGTTATTATTGTTGTTATTATTGATATTATAGTTATTATTATTCTTATTATTGTTATTATTGTTATTATTGCTGTTATTATTGATATTATTGTTATTATTGTTATTATTGTTACTATTGTTATTACTATTGTTATTATTGTTATTATTGTTATTATTGTTATTATTAATGTTATTCGTGTTGTTATTATTGTTATTATTGTTGTTATTGTTGTTGTTATTGTTATTATTGTCATTATTGTTATTATTGTTATTATTGTTATTATTGTAATTATTACTGTTATTATTGTTATTATTGTCATTAATGTTATTACTGTTATTATTATTGTTATTATTGTTATTATTGTTTTTATTGTTGTTATTATTGTTATTATTGTTATTATTGTTGTTATTATTGATATTATTGTTATTATTGTTATTATCGTTATTAATGTTACTATTATTGTTATTATTGTTATTATTATTGTTATTATTGTTATTATTTTTATTACCATTGTTACTATTGTTATTATTGTTGTTATTCTTATAATTGTTATTATTGTTATTATTGTTATTATTGTTTTTATTATTGTTATTATTGTTATTATTGTTATTATTGTTATTATTGTTATTATTGTCTTTACTGTTATTATTTTTATTATTGTTAATATAATTGTTATTACTGTTATTATTGTTATTATTGTTGTTATTATTGATATCATTGTTATTATTATTATTGTTATTATTGTTATTATAATTGTTACTATTGTTGTTATTATTGTTATTGTTGTTATTATTATTGTTATTATTGTTATTATTGTTATTATTGTTGTTATTATTGTTATTATTGTTATTATTGTTGTTATTGTTATTACTGTTATTATTGTTATTAATGTTGATATTATTGTTATTATTATTGTTATTATTGTTATTATTGTTATTATCATTGTTATTATTTTTATTCTAGTTATTATTGTTATTATTGTTAATATTATTGTTATTATATTTAATAATGTTATTATTGTTATTACTGTTGTTATTGTTAATATTGTTGTTATTATTGTTATTATTATTATTATTGTTATTATTGTTATTATTTTTATTATTATTGTGATTATTGTTATTATTGTTATTATTAATATTATTGTTATTATAATTATTATTATTGTTATTATTATTATTATTATAATTATTGTTATTATTATTGTTGTTATTGTTATTAATATTAATATTATTATTATTATTATTATTATTGTTATTATTATTATTATTATTATTATTGTTTTTGTTATTATTATTGTTTTTGTTATTATTATTGATATTATTGTTATTATTATTATTATAATTATTGTTACTATTATTGTTATTATTGTTATTATTATTATTATTATTGTTATTATTTTTATTACCATTGTTACTATTGTTATTATTGTTGTTATTGATATCTTTGTTATTATTGTTATTATTGTTATTATTGTTATTATTGTTGTTACTGTTGTTATTATTGATATTATTCTTATTATTGTTGTTATTGTTGTTATTATTATTATTATTGTTATTATTATTGTTATTAATCTTATTATTGTTATTATTGTTTTTACTGTTATTATTGTTATTATTGTTAATATAATTGTTAATATTGTTATTATTGTTATTATTGTTATCATTGTTATTATTGTTATTATTCTTGTTATTCTTGTTATTATTGTTATTATTTTTGTTATTATTGTCATTATTGTTATTATTTTTATACTTATTGTTATTACTGTTATTATTGTTATTATCATTGTTATTATAGTTATTATTGTTATTAATGTTATCATTGTTATTATTATTATTATTGTTATTATTGTTATTATTGTTGTTATTGTTGTTATTATTGTTATTATTGTTACTATTGTTATTATTGTTATTATTATTATTATAATTGTTATTATTGTTATTATTGTTAATATCATTCTTATTAATGTTATTATCATTGTTATTATTGTTATTAATGTTATTATTGTTATCAAAGTTATTATTGTTATTATAGTTATTAATGTTGTTATTGTTGTTATTATTGTTATTATTGTTATCATTGTTATTATTGTTAATATCATTCTTATTATTGTTATTATTGTTATTATTGTTATTATTTTTATTACCATTGTTACTATTGTTATTATTGTTATTATTGTTATCATTGTTATTATCGTTATTATTATTATCATTGTTATAATTGTTATTATCATTGTTATTATTGTTATTATCATTGTTATTATTGTTATTACTCTTATTATTGTTAATATTGTTATTATTATTGTTATTATTTTTATTATTGTTATAATTGTTATTATAGCTATTATTCTCATTATTGTTATTATTGTTGTTATTATTGATACTATTGTTATTATTGTTATTATTGGTATTATTGTTATCATTGTTATAATTGTTATTATTGTTATCATTGTTATTATTGTTCTTAATGTTGTTATTATTGATATTATTCTTATTATTGTTGTTATTGTTTTTAATATTATTATTATTAATGTTATTATTGTTATTATTGTTATTATCATTGTTATTATTTTTATTCTTGTTATCATTGTTCTATTGTTAATATTATTGTTATTATATTTAATATTGTTATTATTGTTATAATTATTGTTATTATTGTTATTATTATTATTATTGTCATTATTGTTATTATTATTGATATCATTGTTTCATTGTTATTATTGTTATTATTGTTCTTATTGTTAATAGTGTTATTATTGTTATTATTGTTTTTATTGTTGTTAATATTGTTATTACTGTTATTATTGTTATAATTGTTATTATCATTGTTATTATTGTCATTTTTATTGTTATTATTTTTATTATTGTTATTATTGTCATTATTATTGTTATTTTTGTTATTATTGTTTTTATTGTTATCAATATTGTTATTAATGTTATTAATGTTATTATTGTTATTATTATTGTTATTATTGTTATTATTATTTTTATTATTGTTATTTTTGTTATTATCATTATTATTGTTATTAATATTGTTATTAATGTTATTAATGTTGCTATTATTGTTATTATTGTTATTATTTTTGTTATTATTGTTATTGTTGTTATTATTGTTATTATTGTTATTATTGTTATTATTACAGTAATTATTGTTATTATTGTTTTTATTGTTATTATTAATGTTATTATTGTTATTATTATTGTTATTATTGCTATTATTGTTATTATTATTATTGTTATTACTGTTATTATTTTTATTATTGTTGTTATTATTGTTATTATTGTGATTATTGTTATTATTGTTGTTATTATTGTTATTATTGTTATTATTGTTATTACTATTGTTATTATTGTTATTATTGTTATTATTGTTACTATTGTTATTAGTATTGTTATTATTGTTATTATTGTTATTATTGTTATTATTGTTATTATTGTTATCATTGTTATAATTGTTATTATTGTTATTATTGTTATTATTGTTGTTACTGTTATTAACGTTATCATTGTTATTATTATTATTATTGTTATTATTGTTATTATTGTTGTTATTGTTGTTATTATTGTTATTATTGTTATCATTGTTATTATTGTTATTATTATTATCATTGTTATAATTGTTATTATCATTGTTATTATTGTTATTATCATTGTTATTTTTGTTATTACTCTTATTTGTTATTGTTATTTTTGTTATAATCATTATTATTGTTATTAATATTGTTATTAATGTTATTAATGTTGTTATTATTGTTATTATTGTTATTATTTTTGTTATTATTGATATTATTGTTATTATTGTTATTATTGTTATTATTGTAATTATTGTTATTATTACAGTAATTATTGTTATTATTGTTATTATTGTTATTATTAATGTTATTATTGTTATTATTATTGTTATTAGTGCTCTTATTGTTATTATTATTATTGTTATTACTGTAATTATTGTTATTATTGTTGTTATTATTGTTATTAGTGTTATTATTGTTATTATTGTTATTATTCTTGTTATTCTTCTTATTACTGTTATTATTGTCATTATTGTTATTATTGTTATACTTATTGTTATTACTGTTATTACTGTTATTATCATTGTTATTATTGTTATTATTGTTATTAACGTTATCATTGTTATTATTATTATTATTGTTATTATTGTTATTATTGTTGTTATTGTTGTTATTATTGTTATTATTGTTATCATTGTTATTATTGTTATTATTATTATCATTGTTATAATTGTTATTATCATTGTTATTATTGTTATTATCATTGTTATTTTTGTTATTACTCTTATTATTGATAATATTGTTAATATTATTGTTATTATTTTTATTATTGTTATTATTGTTATTATAGCTATTATTCTCATTATTGTTATTATTGTTGTTATTATTGATATTATTGTTATTATTGTTATTATTGTTATTATTGTTATCATTGTTATAATTGTTATTATTGTTATTATTGTTATTATTGTTGTTACTGTTGTTATTATTGATATTATTCTTATTATTGTTGTTATTGTTGTTATTATTATTATTATTATTGTTATTATTGTTATTATTGTTATTATCATTGTTATTATTTTTATTTTAGCTATCATTGTTCTATTGTTAATATTATTGTTATTATATATAATATTATTATTATTGTCATTATTATTATTATTATTGATACCATTGTTATCATTGTTATTATTGTTATTATTGTTCTTATTGTTATTATTGTTATTATTGTTATTATTGTTTTTATTGTTGTTAATATTGTTATTACTGTTACTATTGTTATAATTGTTATTATCATTGTTATTATTGTCATTATTATTGTTATTATTTTTATTATTGTTATTATTGTCATTATTATTGTTATTTTTGTTATTATTGTTATTATTGTTATCTACATTGTTATTAATGTTATTAATGTTATTATTGTTATTATTATTTTTATTATTGTTATTTTTGTTATTATCATTATTATTGTTATTAATATTGTTATTAATGTAATTAATGTTGTTATTATTGTTATTATTGTTATTATTTTTGTTATTATTGATATTATTGTTATTTTGTTATTATTGTGATTATTGTTATTATTGTTATTATTACAGTAATTATTGCTATTATTGTTATTATTGTTATTATTAATGTTATTATTGTTATTATTATTGTTATTATTGCTATTATTGTTATTATTATTATTGTTATTACTGTTATTATTGTTATTATTGTTGTTATTATTGTTATTAGTGTTATTATTGTTATTATTGTTATTATTGTTGTTATTATTGTTATTATTGTTATTATTGTTATTATTGTTATTACTATTGTTATTATTGTTATTATTGTTATTATTGTTACTATTGTTATTAGTATTGTTATTATTGTTATTATTGTTATTATTGTTATTATTATTGTTATTAGTGTTGTTATTATTGTTATTATTGTCATTATTACTGTAATTATTGTTATTATTGTTACAATTGTTATTATTATTGTTATTTTTACTGTAATTATTGTTATTATTGTTATTATTGTTATTATTGTTCTTATTATTGTTATTGTTATTATTATTATTATTATTATTATTATTATTATTATTACTATTATTATTATTATTATTATTATTATTATTATTATTATTATTATTATTATTATTATTATTATTATTATTATTATTGTTATTATTATTATTATTATTATTGTTATTATTATTGTTATTATTGTTATTATTGTTATTATTATTGTTATTATTGTTATTATTATTGTTATTATCGTTATTATTATTTTTATTATTGTTATTATTGTTATTATTGTTATTATTGTTATTACTATTGTTATTATTGTTATTTTTGTTATTACTATTGTTATTATTGTTATTATTGTTGTTATTGTTATCATTGTTATTATTTTTATTATTGTTATTAATGTTGTTATTGTAATTATTATTGTTATTATTGTTATTATTGTTATTATTGTTATTATTGTTATCATTGTTATTATTGTTATTATTCTTGTTATTCTTGTTATTACTGTTATTATTGTCATTATTGTTATTATTGTTATACTTATTGTTATTACTGTTATAATTGTTATTATCATTGTTATTATTGTTATTATTGTTATTACTGTTATCATTGTTATTATTATTATTATTGTTATTATTGTTATTATTGTTGTTATTGTTGTTATTATTGTTATTATTGTTATCATTGTTATTATTGTTATTATTATTATCATTGTTATAATTGTTATTATTATTGTTATTATCGTTATTATTATTTTTATTATTGTTATTATTGTTATTATTGTTATTATTGTTATTACTATTGTTATTATTGTTATTTTTGTTATTACTATTGTTATTATTGTTATTATTGTTGTTATTGTTATCATTGTTATTATTTTTATTATTGTTATTAATGTTGTTATTGTAATTATTATTGTTATTATTGTTATTATTGTTATTATTGTTATTATTGTTATCATTGTTATTATTGTTATTATTCTTGTTATTCTTGTTATTACTGTTATTATTGTCATTATTGTTATTATTGTTATACTTATTGTTATTACTGTTATAATTGTTATTATCATTGTTATTATTGTTATTATTGTTATTACTGTTATCATTGTTATTATTATTATTATTGTTATTAATGTTATTATTATTGTTATTGTTGTTATTATTGTTATTATTGTTATCATTGTTATTATTGTTATTATTATTATCATTGTTATAATTGTTATTATCATTGTTATTATTGTTATTATCATTGTTATTATTGTTATTACTCTTATTATTGTTAATATTGTTAATATTATTGTTATTATTTTTATTATTGTTATTATTGTTATTATAGCTATTATTCTCATTATTGTTATTATTGGTGTTATTATTGATATTGTTGTTATTATTGTTATTATTGTTATTATTGTTATCATTGTTATAATTGTTATTATTGTTATTATTGTTATTATTGTTGTTACTGTTGTTATTATTGATATTATTCTTATTATTGTTGTTATTGTTGTTATTATTATTATTATTATTGTTATTATTGTTATTATTGTTATTATCATTGTTATTATTTTTATTTTTGTTATCATTGTTCTATTGTTAATATTATTGTTATTATATTTAATATTGTTATTATTGTTATTATTAGTGTTATTATTGTTATTATTATTATTATTGTCATTATTGTTATTATTATTGATATCATTGTTATCATTGTTATTATTGTTATTATTGTTCTTATTGTTATTATTGTTATTACTGTTATTATTGTTTTTATTGTTGTTAATATTGTTATTAATGTTATTAATGTTATTATTGTTATTATTATTGTTATTATTGTTATTATTATTTTTATTATTGTTATTTTTTTTATTATCATTATTATTGTTATTAATATTGTTATTAATGTTATTAATGTTGTTATTATTGTTATTATTGTTATTATTTTTGTTATTATTGATATTATTGTTATTATTGATATTATTGTTATTATTGTAATTATTGTTATTATTACAGTAATTATTGTTATTATTGTTATTATTGTTATTATTAATGTTATTATTGTTATTATTATTGTTATTAGTGCTCTTATTGTTATTATTATTATTGTTATTACTGTTATTATTGTTATTATTGTTGTTATTATTGTTATTAGTGTTATTATTGTTATTATTGTTATTATTCTTGTTATTCTTCTTATTACTGTTATTATTGTCATTATTGTTATTATTGTTATACTTATTGTTATTACTGTTATTACTGTTATTATCATTGTTATTATTGTTATTATTGTTATTAATGTTATCATTGTTATTATTATTATTATTGTTATTATTGTTATTATTGTCGTTATTGTTGTTATTATTGTTATTATTGTTATCATTGTTATTATTGTTATTATTATTATCATTGTTATAATTGTTATTATCATTGTTATTATTGTTATTATCACTGTTATTTTTGTTATTACTCTTATTATTGATAATATTGTTAATATTATTGTTATTATTTTTATTATTGTTATTATTGTTATTATAGCTATTATTCTCATTATTGTTATTATTGTTGTTATTATTGATATTATTGTTATTATTGTTATTATTGTTATTATTGTTATCATTGTTATAATTGTTATTATTGTTATTATTGTTATTATTGTTGTTACTGTTGTTATTATTGATATTATTCTTATTATTGTTGTTATTGTTGTTATTATTATTATTATTATTGTTATTATTGTTATTATTGTTATTATCATTGTTATTATTTTTATTTTTGCTATCATTGTTCTATTGTTAATATTATTGTTATTATATATAATATTATTATTATTGTCATTATTATTATTATTATTGATATCATTGTTATCATTGTTATTATTGTTATTATTGTTCTTATTGTTATTATTGTTATTATTGTTATTATTGTTTTTATTGTTGTTAATAATGTTATTACTGTTATTATTGTTATAATTGTTATTATCATTGTTATTATTGTCATTATTATTGTTATTATTTTTATTATTGTTATTATTGTCATTATTATTGTTATTTTTGTTATTATTGTTATTATTGTTATCTATATTGTTATTAATGTTATTAATGTTATTATTGTTATTATTATTGTTATTATTGTTATTATTATTTTTATTATTGTTATTTTTGTTATTATCATTATTATTGTTATTAATATTGTTATTAATGTTATTAATGTTGTTATTATTGTTATTATTGTTATTATTTTTGTTATTATTGATATTATTGTTATTTTGTTATTATTGTTATTATTGTTATTATTGTTATTATTACAGTAATTATTGCTATTATTGTTATTATTGTTATTATTAATGTTATTATTGTTATTAGTGTTATTATTATTATTATTGTTATTATTGTTGTTATTATTGTTATTATTGTTATTATTGTTATTATTGTTATTACTATTGTTATTATTGTTATTATTGTTATTATTGTTACTATTGTTATTAGTATTGTTATTATTGTTATTATTGTTATTATTGTTATTATTATTGTTATTAGTGTTGTTATTATTGTTATTATTGTCATTATTACTGTAATTATTGTAATTATTGTTACAATTGTTATTATTATTGTTATTTTTACTGTAATTATTGTTATTATTGTTATTATTGTTATTATTATTCTTATTATTGTTATTGTTATTATTATTATTATTATTATTATTATAATTGTTATTATTATTATTATTATTATTATTATTATTATTATAATTATTATTGTTTTTTTATTATTATTGTTTTTATTGTTATTATAATTATTATTATTATTGTTATTGTTATTATTGTCATTATTGTTATTATTATTGTTATTGTTGTTATTATAGTTGTTATTGTTATTATTGTTATTATTATTGTTATTATTGTTATTATTGTTATTATTATTGTTATTATTATTATTATTTTTAGCATTGTTATTATTGTTATTATTGTTGTTATTAATGTTATTATTGTTATTATTGTTATTATTGTTATTACTGTTGTTATTGTTAATATTGTTGTTATTATTGTTTTTATTATTATTATTGTTATTATTGTTATTATTTTTATTATTATTGTGATTATTTTTATTATTGTTATTATTAATATTATTGTTATTATAATTATTATTATTGTTATTATTATTATTATTATAATTATTGTTATTAATATTTTTATTATTGTTATTATTGTTATTATTATTATTATTATTATTATTATTGTTTTTGTTATTATTATTGTTTTTGTTATTATTATTGTTATTATTGTTATTATTATTATTATAATTATTGTTAATATTATTATTGTTATTTGTTATTGTTATTATTATTATAATTATTTTTAATATTATTATTGTTATTTGTTATTGTTATTATTATTATTGTTAATATTATTATTGTTATTTGTCATTATTATTGTTATTATTGTTATTATTGTTATTATTGTTATTATTGTTATTATTGTAATTATTACTGTAATTATTGTTATTATTGTCATTAATGTTACTATTATTGTTATTATTGTTATTATTGTTATTATTGTTATTATTGTTGTTATTATTGTTATTATTGTTGTTATTATTGATATTATTTTTGTTATTGTTATTATCGTTATTAATGTTACTATTATTATTATTATTGTTATTATTATTGTTATTATTGTTATTATTTTTATTACCATTGTTATTATTGTTATTATTGTTGTTATTGTTATCATTGTTATTATTGTTATTATTGTTATTATTGTTGTTATTATTGTAATTATTGTTATTATTGTTATTATTGTTATTATTGTTATTATTGTTGTTATTATTGTAATTATTGTTATTATTGTTATTATTGTTATTATTGTTATTATTGTTGTTATTATTGATATTATTGTTATTATTGTTATTATCGTTATTATTGTTACTATTATTGTTATTATTGTTATTATTATTGTTATTATTGTTATTATTATTCTTATTATTGTTATTATTGTTATTATTGTTGTTATTATTGATATTATTGTTATTATTGTTATTACTGTTATTGTTCTTATTTTTATTGTTATTATTGTTATAATTGTTATTATTGTTATTATTGTCATTATTGTTATTATTATTGCTATTATTGTTATTATTCTCATTATTGTTATTATTGTCATTATTGTTATTATTATTGTTATAATTGTTATTATAGTTATTATTGTTATTATTGTTATTATTATTGTTATTAATGCTACTATTGTTATTATTGTTATTATTATTGTTATTATTGTTATTATTGTTATTATTGTTGTTATTATTGATATTATTGTTATTATTTTTCTTATTATTGTTATTATTGTTATTATTGATGTTATTATTGATATTATTGTTATTATTGTTATTATTGTTACTATTGTTATTACTATTGTTATTATTGTTATTATTATTATTATTGTTATTATTAATTTTATTAGTGTTGCTATTACTGTTATTATTGTTGTTATTGTTGTTGTTATTGTTATTATTGTCATTATTGTTATTATTGTTATAATTGTTATTATCATTGTTATTATTGTTATTATCATTGTTATTTTTGTTATTACTCTTATTATTGTTAATATTGTTAATATTATTGTTATTATTTTTATTATTGTTATTATTGTTATTATAGCTATTATTCTCATTATTGTTATTATTGTTGTTATTATTGATATTATTGTTATTATTGTTATTATTCTTATTATTGTTATCATTGTTATAATTGTTATTATTGTTATTATTGTTATCATTGTTGTTACTGTTGTTATTATTGATATTATTCTTATTATTGTTGTTATTGTTGTTATTATTATTATTATTAATGTTCTTATTGTTATTATTGTTATTATCATTGTTATTATTTTTATTTTTGTTATCATTATTCTATTGTTAATATTATTGTTATTATATATAATATTGTTATTATTGTTATTATTATTGTTATTATTGTTATTATTATTATTATTGTCATTATTGTTATTATTATTGATATCATTGTTATCATTGTTATTATTGTTATTATTGTTCTTATTGTTATTATTGTTATTATTGTTATTATTGTTTTTATTGTTGTTAATATTGTTATTACTGTTATTATTGTTATAATTGTTATTATCATTGTTATTATTGTCATTATTATTGTTATTATTTTTATTATTGTTATTATTGTCATTATTATTGTTATTTTTGTTATTATTGTTATTATTGTTATCAATATTGTTATTAATGTTATTAATGTTATTATTGTTGTTATTATTGTTATTATTGTTATTATTATTTTTATTATTGTTATTTTTGTTATTATCATTATTATTGTTATTAATATTGTTATTAATGTTATTAATGTTGTTATTATTGTTATTATAGTTATTATTTTTGATATTATTGATATTATTGTTATTTTGTTATTATTGTTATTATTGTTATTATTGTTATTGTTACAGTAATTATTGCTATTATTGTTATTATTGTTATTATTAATGTTATTATTGTTATTATTATTGTTATTATTGCTATTATTGTTATTATTATTATTGTTATTACTGTTATTATTGTTATTATTGTTGTTATTATTGTTATTAGTGTTATTATTGTTATCATTGTTATTATTGTTGTTATTATTGTTATTATTGTTATTATTGTTATTATTGT
>NW_023395900.1:50000-65000 GCF_014083535.2 Vespa mandarinia
ATTGTTATTATTATTATTATTATAATTATTGTTATTATTATTGTTATTATTGTTATTATTGTTACTATTATTATTATTATTATTATTATTGTTTTTGTTATTATTATTGTTTTTGTTATTATTATTGTTATTATTGTTATTATTATTATTATAATTATTGTTAATATTATTATTGTTATTTGTTATTGTTATTATTATTATAATTATTTTTAATATTATTATTGTTATTTGTTATTGTTATTATTATTATTGTTAATATTATTATTGTTATTTGTCATTATTATTGTTATTTTGTTATTATTGTTATTATTGTTATTATTGTTATTATTGTTATTATTGTAATTATTACTGTAATTATTGTTATTATTGTCATTAATGTTATTACTGTTATTATTATTGTTATTATTGTTATTATTGTTATTATTGTTGTTATTATTGTTATTATTGTTATTATTGTTGTTATTATTGATATTATTGTTATTATTGTTATTATCGTTATTAATGTTACTATTATTGTTATTATTGTTATTATTATTGTTATTATTGTTATTATTTTTATTACCATTGTTACTATTGTTATTATTGTTGTTATTGTTATAATTATTATTAATGTTATTATTGTTATTATTGTTGTTATTATTGTTATTATTGTTATTATTGTTATTAGTGTTATTAGTGTTGTTATTATTGATATTATTGTTATTATTGTTATTATCGTTATTATTGTTACTATTATTGTTATTATTGTTATTATTATTGTTATTATTGTTATTATTTTTATTACCATTGTTACTATTGTATTTATTTTTGTTATTGTTATCATGGTTATTATTGTTATTATTGTTATTATTGTTATTATTGTTGTTACTGTTGTTATTATTGATATTATTCTTATTATTGTTGTTATTGTTGTTATTATTATTATTATTGTTATTATTATTGTTATTATTGTTGTTATTATTGTTATTGTTGTTATTATTGTTATTATTGTTATTATTGTTGTTATTGTTATTACTGTTATTATTGTTATTACTGTTGATATTATTGTTATTATTATTGTTATTATTGTTATTATTGTTATTATCATTGTTATGATTTTTATTCTAGTTATTATTGTTATTATTGTTAATATTATTGTTATTATATTTAATATTGTTATTATTGTTATTACTGTTGTTATTGTTAATATTGTTGTTATTATTGTTATTATTATTATTATTGTTATTATTGTTATTATTTTTATTATTATTGTGATTATTGTTATTATTGATATTATTAATATTATTGTTATTATAATTATTATTATTGTTATTATTATTATTATTATAATTATTGTTATTATTATTGTTATTATTGTTATTAATATTATTATTATTATTATTATTATTGTTATTATTATTATTATTATTATTATTATTGTTTTTGTTATTATTATTGTTTTTGTTATTATTATTGATATTATTGTTATTATTATTATTATAATTATTGCTACTATTATTGTTATTATTGTTATTATTATTTTTATTATTGTTATTATTTTTATTACCATTGTTACTATTGTTATTATTGTTGTTATTGTTATCATTGTTATTATTGTTATTATTGTTATTATTGTTATTATTGTTGTTATTATTGTTATTATTGTTTTTATTGTTATTATTGTTATTATTGTTGTTATTATTGATATTATTGTTATTATTGTTATTATCGTTATTATTGTTAGTATTATTGTTATTATTGTTATTATTTTTATTACCATTGTTACTATTGTTATTATTGTTGTTATTGTTATCATTGTAATTATTGTTATTATTGTTATTATTGTTATTATCGTTGTTACTGTTGTTATTATTGATATTACTCTTATTATTGTTGTTATTGTTGTTATTATTATTATTATTGTTATTATTATTGTTATTAATGTTATTATTGTTATTATTGTCATTACTGTTATTATTGTTATTATTGTTAATATTATTGTTATTATTGTTATTATTGTTATTATTGTTGTTATTATTGATATCATTGTTATTATTATTATTGTTATTATTGTTATTATTATTGTTACTATTGTTGTTATTATTGTTATTGTTGTTATTATTATTGTTATAATTGTTGTTATTATTGTTATTGTTGTTATTATTGTTATTATTATTATTATTGTTATTATTGTTATTATTGTTAATATTATTGTTATTATATTTAATATTGTTATTATTGTTATTATTATTGTTACTATTGTTATTATTATTATTATTGTCATTATTGTTATTATAATTGATATCATTGTTATCATTGTTACTATTGTTATTATTGTTATTATTGTTACTATTATTGTTGTTCTTGTTATTATTATTGTTATTATTGTTACCATTGTTATTATTGTTATTATTGTTATTATTGTTATTATTGTTTTTATTGTTGTTAATATTGTAATCACTGTTATTATTGTTATAATTGTTATTATCATTGTTATTATTGTCATTATTATTTTTATTATCGTTATTATTGTTATTATTGTTGTTATTATTGATATTATTGTTATTATTGTTATTATTATTTTTATTATTGTTAATATTGTTATTATTGTTGTTATTATTGTTATTAATGTTATTAATGTTATTATTGTTATTATTATTGTTATTATTGTTATTATTATTTTAATTACCGTTATTATTGTTATTATTGTTGTTATTATTGATATTATTGTTATTATTGTTATTATTATTTTTATTATTGTTATTATTGTTATTTTTGTTGTTATTATTGTTATTATTGTTATTATTGTTGTTATTATTGATATTATTGTTATTATAGTCATTATTACTGTAATTATTGTTATTATTGTAATTATTGTTTGTTATTATTGTTATTATTGCTTATTGTTATTATTGTTATTATTGTTGTTATTATTGTTATTATTGTTATTATTGTTATTATTGTTGTTATTATTGATATTATTGTTATTATTATTCTTATTATTGTTATTATTGTTATTATTGCTGTTATTATTGATATTATTGTTATTATTGTTATTATTGTTACTATTGTTATTACTATTGTTATTATTGTTATTATTGTTATTATTGTTATTATTAATGTTATTCGTGTTGTTATTATTGTTATTATTGTTGTTATTGTTGTTGTTATTGTTATTATTGTCATTATTGTTATTATTGTTATTATTGTTATTATTGTAATTATTACTGTTATTATTGTTATTATTGTCATTAATGTTATTACTGTTATTATTATTGTTATTATTGTTATTATTGTTTTTATTGTTGTTATTATTGTTATTATTGTTATTATTGTTGTTATTATTGATATTATTGTTATTATTGTTATTATCGTTATTAATGTTACTATTATTGTTATTATTGTTATTATTATTGTTATTATTGTTATTATTTTTATTACCATTGTTACTATTGTTATTATTGTTGTTATTCTTATAATTGTTATTATTGTTATTATTGTTATTATTGTTTTTATTATTGTTATTATTGTTATTATTGTTATTATTGTTATTATTGTTATTATTGTCTTTACTGTTATTATTTTTATTATTGTTAATATAATTGTTATTACTGTTATTATTGTTATTATTGTTGTTATTATTGATATCATTGTTATTATTATTATTGTTATTATTGTTATTATAATTGTTACTATTGTTGTTATTATTGTTATTGTTGTTATTATTATTGTTATTATTGTTATTATTGTTATTATTGTTGTTATTATTGTTATTATTGTTATTATTGTTGTTATTGTTATTACTGTTATTATTGTTCTTAATGTTGATATTATTGTTATTATTATTGTTATTATTGTTATTATTGTTATTATCATTGTTATTATTTTTATTCTAGTTATTATTGTTATTATTGTTAATATTATTGTTATTATATTTAATAATGTTATTATTGTTATTACTGTTGTTATTGTTAATATTGTTGTTATTATTGTTATTATTATTATTATTGTTATTATTGTTATTATTTTTATTATTATTGTGATTATTGTTATTATTGTTATTATTAATATTATTGTTATTATAATTATTATTATTGTTATTATTATTATTATTATAATTATTGTTATTATTATTGTTGTTATTGTTATTAATATTAATATTATTATTATTATTATTATTATTGTTATTATTATTATTATTATTATTATTGTTTTTGTTATTATTATTGTTTTTGTTATTATTATTGATATTATTGTTATTATTATTATTATAATTATTGTTACTATTATTGTTATTATTGTTATTATTATTATTATTATTGTTATTATTTTTATTACCATTGTTACTATTGTTATTATTGTTGTTATTGATATCTTTGTTATTATTGTTATTATTGTTATTATTGTTATTATTGTTGTTACTGTTGTTATTATTGATATTATTCTTATTATTGTTGTTATTGTTGTTATTATTATTATTATTGTTATTATTATTGTTATTAATCTTATTATTGTTATTATTGTTTTTACTGTTATTATTGTTATTATTGTTAATATAATTGTTAATATTGTTATTATTGTTATTATTGTTATCATTGTTATTATTGTTATTATTCTTGTTATTCTTGTTATTATTGTTATTATTTTTGTTATTATTGTCATTATTGTTATTATTTTTATACTTATTGTTATTACTGTTATTATTGTTATTATCATTGTTATTATAGTTATTATTGTTATTAATGTTATCATTGTTATTATTATTATTATTGTTATTATTGTTATTATTGTTGTTATTGTTGTTATTATTGTTATTATTGTTACTATTGTTATTATTGTTATTATTATTATTATAATTGTTATTATTGTTATTATTGTTAATATCATTCTTATTAATGTTATTATCATTGTTATTATTGTTATTAATGTTATTATTGTTATCAAAGTTATTATTGTTATTATAGTTATTAATGTTGTTATTGTTGTTATTATTGTTATTATTGTTATCATTGTTATTATTGTTAATATCATTCTTATTATTGTTATTATTGTTATTATTGTTATTATTTTTATTACCATTGTTACTATTGTTATTATTGTTATTATTGTTATCATTGTTATTATCGTTATTATTATTATCATTGTTATAATTGTTATTATCATTGTTATTATTGTTATTATCATTGTTATTATTGTTATTACTCTTATTATTGTTAATATTGTTATTATTATTGTTATTATTTTTATTATTGTTATAATTGTTATTATAGCTATTATTCTCATTATTGTTATTATTGTTGTTATTATTGATACTATTGTTATTATTGTTATTATTGGTATTATTGTTATCATTGTTATAATTGTTATTATTGTTATCATTGTTATTATTGTTCTTAATGTTGTTATTATTGATATTATTCTTATTATTGTTGTTATTGTTGTTAATATTATTATTATTAATGTTATTATTGTTATTATTGTTATTATCATTGTTATTATTTTTATTCTTGTTATCATTGTTCTATTGTTAATATTATTGTTATTATATTTAATATTGTTATTATTGTTATAATTATTGTTATTATTGTTATTATTATTATTATTGTCTTTATTGTTATTATTATTGATATCATTGTTATCATTGTTATTATTGTTATTATTGTTCTTATTGTTATTATTGTAATTATTGTTATTATTGTTATTATTGTTTTCATTGTTGTTAATATTGTTATTACTGTTATTATTGTTATAATTGTTATTATCATTGTTATTATTGTCATTATTATTGTTATTATTTTTATTATTGTTATTATTGTCATTATTATTGTTATTTTTGTTATTATTGTTATTATTTTTATCAATATTGTTATTAATGTTATTAATGTTATTATTGTTATTATTATTGTTATTATTGTTATTATTATTTTTATTATTGTTATTTTTGTTATTATCATTATTATTGTTATTAATATTGTTATTAATGTTATTAATGTTGTTATTATTGTTATTATTGTTATTATTTTTGTTATTATTGTTATTATTGTTATTATTGTTATTATTGTTATTATTACAGTAATTATTGTTATTATTGTTTTTAGTGTTATTATTAATGTTATTATTGTTATTATTATTGTTATTATTGCTATTACTGTTATTATTATTATTTTTATTACTGTTATTATTGTTATTATTGTTGTTATTATTGTTATTATTGTGATTATTGTTATTATTGTTATTATTGTTGTTATTATTGTTATTAATGTTATTATTGTTATTATTGTCTTTACTGTTATTATTGTTATTATTGATAATATAATTGTTATTACTGTTATTATTGTTATTATTGTTGTTATTATTGATATCATTGTTATTATTATTATTGTTATTATTGTTATTACAATTGTTACTATTGTTGTTATTATTGTTATTGTTGTTATTATTATTGTTATTATTGTTGTTATTATTGTTATTGTTGTTATTATTGTTATTATTGTTATTATTGTTGTTATTGTTATTACTGTTATTATTGTTATTACTGTTGATATTATTGTTATTATTATTATTATTGTTATTATTGTTATTATTTTTATTATTATTTTGATTATTGTTATTATTGTTATTATTAATATTATTGTTATTATAATTATTATTATTGTTATTATTATTATTATTATAATTATTGTTATGATTATTGTTATTATTGTTATTAATATTATTATTATTATTATTATTATTGTTATTATTATTATTATTATTATTATTATTATTGTTTTTGCTATTATTATTGTTTTTGTTATTATTATTGATATTATTGTTATTATTATTATTATAATTATTGTTACTATTATTGTTATTATTGTTATTATTATTTTTATTATTGTTATTATTTTTATTACCATTGTTACTATTGTTATTATTGTTGTTATTGTTATCATTGTTATTATTGTTATTATTGTTATTATTGTTAATATTGTTGTTATTATTGTTATTATTGTTATTATTGTTATTATTGTTATTATTGTTGTTATTATTGATATTATTGTTATTATTGTTATTATCGTTATTATTGTTAGTATTACTGTTATTATTGTTATTATTATTGTTATTATTGTTATTATTTTTATTACCATTGTTACTATTGTTATTATTGTTGTTATTGTTATCATTGTAATTATTGTTACTATTGTTATTATTGTTATTATTGTTGCTACTGTTGTTATTATTGATATTATTCTTATTATTGTTGTTATTGTTGTTATTATTATTATTATTGTTATTAATATTGTTATTAATGTTATTATAGTTATTATTGTCTTTACTGTTATTATTGTTATTATTGTTAATATTATTGTTATTATTGTTATTATTGTTATTATTGTTGTTATTATTGAAATCGTTGTTATTATTATTATTGTTATTATTGTTATTATTATTGTTACTATTGTTGTTATTATTGTTATTGTTGTTATTATTATTGTTATTATTGTTGTTATTGTTATTGTCGTTATTATTGTTATTATTATTATTACTGTTATTATTGTTATTATTGTTATTATTGTTAATATTATTGTTATTATATTTAATATTGTTATTATTGTTATTATTATTGTTACTATTGTTATTATTATTATTATTGTCATTATTGTTATTATAATTGATATCATTGTTATCATTGTTACTATTGTTATTATTGTTATTATTGTTACTATTATTGTTGTTCTTGTTATTATTATTGTTATTATTGTTATCATTGTTATTATTGTTATTATTGTTATTATTGTTATTATTGTTTTTATTGTTGTTAATATTGTAATCACTGTTATTATTGTTATAATTGTTATTATCATTGTTATTATTGTCATTATTATTTTTATTATCGTTATTATTGTTATTATTGTTGTTATTACTGATATTATTGTTATTATTGTTATTATTATTTTTATTATTGTTATTATTGTTATTATTGTTATTATTGTTATTATTGTTATTATTGTTATCATTGTTATAATTGTTATTATTGTTATTATTGTTATTATTGTTGTTACTGTTGTTATTATTGATATTATTCTTATTATTGTTGTTATTGTTGTTATTATTATTATTGTTATTATTGTTATTATTGATATAATTGTTATTATTGTTATTATTGTTATTATTGTTGTTACTGTTGTTATTATTGATATTATTCTTATTTTTGTTGTTATTGTTGTTATTATTATTATTATTATTGTTATTATTATTATTATTATTATTATTATTATTATTATTATTATTATTATTATTATTATTATTATTATTGTTATTATTATTATTATTATTATTATTATTATTATTATTATTATTGTTATTATTGTTATTATTGTTATTATTATTTTTATTATTGTTATTATTATTGTTATTATCGTTATTATTATTTTTATTATTGTTATTATTGTTATTATTGTTATTACTATTGTTATTATTGTTATTATTGTTGTTATTGTTATCATTGTTATTATTTTTATTATTGTTGTTAATGTTGTTATTGTAATTATTATTGTTATTATTGTTTTTATTGTTATTATTGTTATTATTGTTATCATTGTTATTATTGTTATTATTCTTGTTATTCTTGTAATTACTGTTATTACTGTCATTATTGTTATTATTGTTATACTTATTGTTATTACTGTTATTATTGTTATTATCATTGTTATTATTGTTATTATTGTTATTAATGTTATCATTGTTATTATTATTATTATTGTTATTATTGTTATTATTGTTGTTATTGTTTTTATTATTGTTATTATTGTTATCATTGATATTATTGTTATTATTATTATCATTGTTATAATTGTTATTATCATTGTTATTATTGTTATTACTCTTATTATTGTTAATATTGTTAATATTATTGTTATTATTTTTATTATTGTTATTATTGTTATTATAGCTATTATTCTCATTATTGCTATTATTGTTGTTATTATTGATATTATTGTTATTATTGTTATTATTGTTATTATTGTTATCATTGTTATAATTGTTATTATTGTTATTATTGTTGTTATTGTTGTTACTGTTGTTATTATTGATATTATTCTTATTATTGTTGTTATTGTTGTTATTATTATTATTATTATTGTTATTATTGTTATTATTGTTATTATCATTGTTATTATTGTTATTACTCTTATTATTGTTAATATTATTAATATTATTGTTATTATTTTTATTATAGTTATAATTGTTATTATAGCTATTATTCTCATTATTGTTATTATTGTTGTTATTATTGATATAATTGTTATTATTGTTATTATTGTTATTATTGTTATCATTGTTATAATTGTTATTATTGTTATTATTGTTATTATTGTTCTTACTGTTGTTATTATTGATATTATTCTTATTATTGTTGTTATTGTTGTTAATATTTTTATTATTAATGTTATTATTGTTATTATTGTTATTATCATTGTTATTATTTTTATTTCTGTTATCATTGTTCTATTGTTAATATTATTGTCATTATATTTAATATTGTTATTATTGTTATAATTATTGTTATTATTGTCATTATTGTTATTGTTGTCATTATTGTTATTATTATTGATATCATTGCTATCATTGTTATTATTGTTATTATTGTTCTTATTGTTATTAGTGTTATTATTGTTATTATTGTAATTATTGTTTTTATTGTTGTTAATATTGTTATTACTGTTATTATTGTTATAATTGTTATTATCATTGTTATTATTGTCATTATTATTGTTATTATTTTTATTATTGTTATTATTGTCATTATTATTATTATTATTATTATTATTATTATTATTATTATTATTATTATTATTATTATTATCATTATTATTGTTATTATTATTGTTATTATTGTTATTATTGTTATTATTATATTTATTATTGTTATTATTATTGTTACTATCGTTATTACTATTTTTATTATTGTTATTATTGTTATTATTCTTATTACTATTGTTATTATTGTTATTATTGTTGTTATTGTTATCATTGTTATTATTTTTATTATTGTTGTTAATGTTGTTATTGTAATTATTATTGTTTTTATTGTTATTATTGTTATCATTGTTATTATTGTTATTATTCTTGTTATTCTTGTTATTACTGTTATTACTGTCATTATTGTTATTATTGTTATACTTATTGTTATTACTGTTATTATTGTTATTATAATTGTTATTTCTGTTATTATTGTTATTAATGTTATCATTGTTATTATTATTATTAATGTTATTATTGTTATTATTGTTGTTATTGTTGTTATTATTGTTATTATTGTTATCATTGTTATTATTGTTATTATTATTATCATTGTTATAATTGTTATTATCATTGTTATTATTGTTATTACTCTTATTGTTGTTAATATTGTTAATATAATTGTTATTATTTTTATTATTGTTATTATTGTTATTATAGCTATTATTCTCATTATTGTTATTATTGTTGTTATTATTGATATTATTGTTATTATTGTTATTATTGTTATTATTGTTATCATTGTTATAATTGTTATTATTGTTATTATTGTTATTATTGTTGTTACTGTTGTTATTATTGATATTATTCTTATTATTGTTGTTATTGTTGTTATTATTATTATTATTATTGTTATTATTGTTATTATTGTTATTATCATTTTTATTATTTTTATTTTTGTTATCATTGTTCTATTGTTGATATTATTGTTATTATATTTAATATTGTTATTATTGTTATTATTATTGTTATTATTGTTATTATTATTATTATTGTCATTATTGTTATTATTATTGATATCATTGTTATCATTGTTATTATTGTTATTATTGTTCTTATTGTTATTATTGTTATTATTGTTATTATTGTTTTTATTGTTGTTAATATTGTTATTACTGTTATTATTGTTATAATTGTTATTATCATTGTTATTATTGTCATTATTATTGTTATTATTTTTATTATTGTTATTATTGTCATTATTATTGTTATTTTTGTTATTATTGTTATTATTATTGTTATTATTGTTATTATTATTTTTATTATTGTTATTTTTGTCATTATCATTATTATTGTTATTAATATTGTTATTAATGTTATTAATGTTGTTATTATTGTTATTATTGTTATTATTTTTGTTATTATTGATATTATTGTTATTATTGTTATTATTGTTATTATTGTAATTATTGTTATTATTACAGTAATTATTGTTATTATTGTTATTATTGTTATTATTAATGTTATTATTGTTATTATTATTGTTATTATTGCTATTATTGTTATTATTATTATTGTTATTACTGTTATTATTGTTATTATTGTTGTTATTATTGTTATTAGTGTTATTATTGTAATTATTGTTATTATTCTTGTTATTCTTCTCATTACTGTTATTATTGTCATTATTGTTATTATTGTTATACTTATTGTTATTACTGTTATTATTGTTATTATCATTGTTATTATTGTTATTATTGTTATTAATGTTATCATTGTTATTATTATTATTATTGTTATTATTGTTATTATTGTTGTTATTGTTGTTATTATTGTTATTATTGTTATCATTGTTATTATTGTTATTATTATTATCATAGTTATAATTGTTATTATCATTGTTTTTATTGTTATTATCATTGTTATTATTGTTATTACTGTTATTATTGTTAATATTGTTAATATTATTGTTATTATTTTTATTATTGTTATTATTGTTATTATAGCTATTATTCTCATTATTGTTATTATTGTTGTTATTATTGATATTATTGTTATTATTGTTATTATTGTTATTATTATTATCATTGTTATAATTGTTATTATTGTTATTATTGTTATTATTGTTGTTACTGTTGTTATTATTGATATTATTCTTATTATTGTTGTTATTGTTGTTATTATTATTATTATTATTGTTATTATTGTTATTATTGTTATTATCATTGTTATTATTTTTATTTTTGTTATCATTGTTCTATTGTTAATATTATTGTTATTATATATAATATTGTTATTATTGTTATTATTATTTTTATTATTGTTATTATTATTATTATTGTCATTATTGTTATTATTATTGATATCATTGTTATCATTGTTATTAGTGTTATTATTGTTATTATTGTTATTATTGTTGTTATTATTGTTATTATTGTTATTATTGTTATTATTGTTATTACTATTGTTATTATTGTTATTATTGTTATTATTGTTACTATTGTTATTAGTATTGTTATTATTGTTATTATTGTTATTATTGTTATTATTATTGTTATTAGAGTTGTTATTATTGTTATTATTGTCATTATTACTGTAATTATTGTTATTATTGTTACAATTGTTATTATTATTGTTATTTTTACTGTAATTATTGTTATTATTGTTATTATTGTTATTATTATTCTTATTATTGTTATTATTGTTATTATTGTTGTTATTATTGATATTATTGTTATTATTGTTATTACTGTTATTGTTCTTATTTTTATTGCTATTATTGTTATTATTGTTATTATTATTGTTATTATTGTTATCGTTATTATTATTATTATTATTATTATTATAATTGTTATTATTATTATTTTTATTATTATTATTATTATTATTATAATTATTATTGTTTTTTTATTATTATTGTTTTTATTGTTATTATAATTATTATTATTATTGTTATTGTTATTATTGTCATTATTGTTATTATTATTGTTATTGTTGTTATTATAGTTGTTATTGTTATTATTGTTATTATTGTTATTATTATTGTTATTATTATTATTATTTTTAGCATTGTTATTATTGTTATTATTGTTGTTATTAATGTTATTATTGTTATTATTATTATTATTGTTATTACTGTTGTTATTGTTAATATTGTTGTTATTATTGTTATTATTATTATTATTGTTATTATTGTTATTATTTTTATTATTATTGTGATTATTTTTATTATTGTTATTATTAATATTATTGTTATTATAATTATTATTATTGTTATTATTATTATTATTATTGTTATTATTATTATTATTATAATTATTGTTATTAATATTGTTATTATTGTTATTATTGTTATTATTATTATTATTATTATTATTATTGTTTTTGTTATTATTATTGTTTTTGTTATTATTATTGTTTTTGTTATTATTATTGTTATTATTGTTATTATTGTTATTATTGTTATTATTGTTGTTATTATTGTTATTATTGTTGTTATTATTGATATTATTGTTATTATTATTATTATCGTTATTAATGTTACTATTATTGTTATTATTGTTATTATTATTGTTATTATTGTTATTATTTTTATTACCATTGTTATTATTGTTATTATTGTTGTTATTGTTATCATTGTTATTATTGTTATTATTGTTATTATTGTTGTTATTATTGTAATTATTGTTATTATTGTTATTATTGTTATTATTGTTGTTATTATTGATATTATTGTTATTATCGTTATTATTGTTACTATTATTGTTATTATTGTTATTATTATTGTTATTATTGTTATTATTTTTATTAGCATTGTTACTATTGTTATTATTCTTGTTAGTGTTATCATTGTTATTATTGTTATTATTGTTATTATTGTTATTATTGTTGTTACTGTTGTTATTAATGATATTATTCTTATTATTGTTGTTATTGTTGTTATTATTATTATTATTGTTATTAATCTTATTATTGTTATTATTGTTATCATTGTTATTATCGTTATTATTATTATCATTGTTATAATTATTATTATCATTGTTATTATTGTTATTATCATTGTTATTATTGTTATTATCATTGTTATTATTGTTATTACTCTTATTATTGTTAATATTGTTAATATTATTGTTATTATTTTTATTATAGTTATAATTGTTATTATAGCTATTATTCTCATTATTGTTATTATTGTTGTTATTATTGATATAATTGTTATTATTGTTATTATTGTTATTATTGTTATCATTGTTATAATTGTTATTATTGTTATTATTGTTATTATTGTTCTTACTGTTGTTATTATTGATATTATTCTTATTATTGTTGTTATTGTTGTTAATATTATTATTATTAATGTTATTATTGTTATTATTGTTATTATCATTGTTATTATTTTTATTTCTGTTATCATTGTTCTATTGTTAATATTATTGTCATTATATTTAATATTGTCATTATTGTTGTAATTATTGTTATTATTGTCATTATTATTATTATTGTCATTATTGTTATTATTATTGATATCATTGTTATCATTGTTATTATTGTTATTATTGTTTTTATTGTTATTAGAGTTATTATTGTTATTATTGTTATTATTGTTTTTATTGTTGCTAATATTGTTATTACTCTTATTATTGTTATAATTGTTATTATCATTGTTATTATTGTCATTATTATTGTTATTATTTTTATTATTGTTATTATTGTCATTATTATTGTTATTTTTGTTATTATTGTTTTTATTGTTATCAATACTGTTAATAATGTTATTAATGTTATTATAGTTATTATTATTGTTATTATTGTTATTATTATTTTTATTATTGTTATTTTTGTTATTATCATTATTATTGTTATTAATAATGCTATTAATGTTATTAATGTTGTTATTATTGTTATTATTGTTATTATTTTTGTTATTATTGTTATTATTGTTATTATTGTTATTATTGTTATTACTACAGTAATTATTGTTATTATTGTTTTTATTGTTATTATTAATGTTATTATTGTTATTATTGTTGTTATTATTGCTATTATTGTTATTATTATTATTGTTATTACTGTTATTATTGTTATTATTGTTGTTATAATTGTTATTATTGTTATTATTGTTGTTATTATTGTTATTATTGTTATTATTGTTATTATTGTTATTACTATTGTTATTATTGTTATTATTGTTATTATTGTTACTATTGTTATTAGTATTGTTATTATTGTTATTATTGTTATTATTGTTATTATTATTGTTATTAGTGTTGTTATTATTGTTATTATTGTTGTTAT